>JAJGOT010000352.1:670000-830000 GCA_022457155.1 Cladopsammia gracilis
AACCGATCGTATAAACAGTACAAAATAAGCATTTGTGTCTTATTTTAGACGCGACTTAAATAAGACGCGTCTTATCATAGAACAGGGTTTTCAGCTGTTCTTATTTTGTCCGCGTCTTAAATAAGACGTGAACTTCCTCGTATAAATGCTTTCGCGTCCTAAATAAGACTCGAACAACAAGTGCGCCGTATCAAAAATAAGACGCGAACCATTTATACGTGATCTTCGCGTCTTATGTTGGACGCAAAAGTATAAATGGTACACTTCGCATCTTATTTAAGTCGCGTCTTAGATAAGACGCGTCTTATTTTCTCCCGTATAAATGGCCCTATTAATTTTATTTCGAAGTCCGGCGTTTTGTGGGAGAAAAGTGAAGAACTTAAAGTGCCTCAGTGGACCTAAAGGTAGAGTGAACTCTTAATAAGCGGAAGTTTATTAAACCGGATAACTTTAATGTTTAGAAAAAATTGGTTAAACGTGACGGCTGTAAATTCCTAAAATCAGTTAAAATTGAAAAATTCTCCTTCTGTAGAGGATGATTTTTCATATATGTGCAAACGCATTAACCATGCCATAAATACTCATGCGGAAATTATTGGTTTTTTTTTCTTTGTTTCTACCAATTTTTTTGAAAACTGGATTTCGCGGTTCAAAAACAGGAAATCCTGGTGGTGTAAGACTTTAGGTATGAGACAATAAATGCCAGTTATTTCGCTTAAAAAGTGAGGGGGTGGTCTATCTTCTGAGGATTAAGCTATACAAACGTAAAACTTTGACAGGTTAATAAGTTTGACAAAGTTGTCATATTGACATCCATGACGTATGCAAATCAAGTCACGTGACCAGATATGGCTATTTTTAGCTCAAAATTCTTTTAAGCAAAATGGCACCAGTTTTGCTTATTCTCCGGAAGCTGCCTTTGGGATTATAATGTTTTGCCTATTAGGTACATCATTTCTGTGCCCGGACTTTTTAAGATAATCAAAATAAAAGCCTGAAAAATTAAATTACTTGTTTGAGGGGACTGGGCACTAGTAAAAAATGTCGTTCATTTTCAAAATTAATAAAATATTTCGAAAGGTCCGGGCACAGATCCTTCGTTGCTTACTTTGGGAACCATTTAAGAGAAGCAAAAATGGATGACTATTGGTATAAACTGGTGCCATTTTTGCTTAAAGACTTTGGCCGTAATAAGTCACGTGACCTAGTTTGCATAACGTTTACATGTTAAAATGACAATAATTGCAAACTTATTAGCCTTCCAAAGTTTTACCCTGTTACAAATAAAGCCTCAGAAGATAGACCACCCCCTCACTTTTTGGGCGAAATAACTGGCGAGCCATGCCTTAATTTACCTGAGTGCGTAGTGTAAAAACGATCGCGAGACGCACTTTCTTAGCTGAAAAACGTCTTAGCCGCATTAGGCGATTTTGTTAGCCTGAGAAAACAGACGTCGTTTCGCGGCGCTTTACGCTTGTCTAAAAATTGATCGGCAGCGAAAATCGCTAACGAATCCCCGATATTTGACAATGTCAGACCATGATTGGCGATTTCGATCGCTGGTGAAAATCGCTGTTCCTGAAACCTCTTCACCTGGCGATTTTAGCTAGTGTCGCTGGCTTTAGACTTTTTATCATCAGTGTTTAGTCTCTTTCATTATAATGCGCCCGTTTTGAGGAGGCTTAGACTCTGACACGTCCCGCGTTCTTTATTGTTTGCATGATTGTTGGCCCTTTTACACTCACACTTGTATTAACTTATTAGACCCTTACTACGTTGTGAATGGACATGAATAAAAAAAATTATTCGCGTTAATTTTGCGAGCCTTAATTTCTGCCACCCTAATAAAGTGGAGCGTTAAATTCTAAAACATGAAATTCTATTATTTTTACGCAAAATTCTGAATCTGTGACTGCATAAACAACAGCTGTCTGTTTTTGGCATAGATTTTCTGCTTGAATTTTCGTTTCTACATTTATTGTAATTGACAAAAAAAATTCAAACCTTCCTTTGCTGTTTTACTATATAACAGTACAAGCTTTATACTACACACAGAATATTTAAGTCTCGTCTTTAATTTTTAAGCCGATAAAATTTGTCCATTAGGCTCATCAGATGATAGGTGGTATCTTGCGAAGCTCCCTTAACCTCTACACAAGGTGGGTTCTCTTCGAGTATACTTGTTATGGCCACTTCCCAAAAGGATAAAGAAGCAGTCCCACTGCAGGACGCGCTTAGCGGTGTGCGGTAATTACAAAAGCAGACACATATTTCGCGGTAGTTTTGAATCTAGTTATAGACGGCAAATTTTAATACCGTCTCTTTCAGGCAGAAATCAACTTTCAAATTATTTGATTTGTCTTTAAAACGAAGAAGCAAAAATCAGATATTTCGTAACCTGTTTGTAAACACAAGAAAACCAAAAATCTAAGGATTCTGGCATATTGACGGCTGCTATAGAATTGTAGGAAAAGTGATTGACAGGTTGATTCAAAGATTGAAAAATGATTGACTTGGTCAGGTCTTGATGTGGACTTTCACCTGGACTTAAGGCAAGTATATAGAGTCATGCCAAAATCGTATATGGCACCGCTCATGTGACATTGTTCGTGGCTTCGATGCATTGTCATAGGGTTTTAAAACATGTTTGAAAACCGAGCGATTAACATTTTTCGTGCCTGTTTTTGGTAATAAGTACTTTATTAACGCCGGTGTGAGAGGAAGCATAGCCGAGGGCCGTTCAACACTCTACTAAGGTTTGATTTACACGATACGATTCATTTGTGTAGCAGGTTTATCGTAAGCATATCGCATGTAACAAAGTTGCAATTACTTTCATCTAATTTTGATCATGAGTTCAGACCTCGTCTAATCAATTTTCAAACCAAAAATCTAGTGACTTAAACCACGATGGAAAGTTTCTCCTATGCCCTGCTTCTCTTCTTGGTCCACCCCGCAGCAGTTTCTGCAGATCAGCCTCACAATGGTGCATGTCAGGACAACAGAGATGAATTTGGTTTTGCTTTAGTTGGGCATGACTACAAAAACATTCACGCTGACTATGTTGGTCGCTGCTTCTTTGAGTGCAGTTTGGATGAAAGATGCCAAAGTGCGACGTTTCTCTGGAACACGAAAGAATGTAAAATGAAGGAAGGAGACAAAGAAGTCAAGACCAGCGGATTTTGTGGAAAATCTAGCTGCTACTTATATGGAAAATTCTTTCCGAGGTATGACATTTGAAAATTATTTTCTTTTTGCTAGATGCATTTGATGGAAAAGTTTCGATCGCGCATTAAAGTAGCGTTTGCGTCTTCAAAAGTTTAACTCGTGAATACCCGATACGTTGAACGAGTTATAGCACTGGGACAAAATTTCAACAACAACAACAACAAAGCTTTTTTGTACCTCAAAGATGTTTCACTCAATCGGCTGTTAACATTGAAATAAGGACCGATACAACGTAGATACAAATTTAAAAGGTGTACTATATTTCGGCTGGCCAAACCGGCCTTCTTCAGGTACAATGAGGTACCACTGTTTCTTGCAGCAAAGAAAGGTTCAAAAGCCTCGGTCCCAGGCTCTTCCTGTAACGACATTTTAATAAGTGGTGACGCTCAGGGGGATGGTGAGTACTGGATTGACCCAACGGCCTCAGGGGTCCCCTCCACAGTATTCTGTGACATGACACCTGGCAGAGGTAAGAAAAGAGACGAGGATTACAAAATTTAAATATATTTTTTCCTTAAAGTGTATACTTTTACTCATATGATATGGTGACGTCAAATGATGTGGGAATTACTACGTCATGATCTTCAAACAGCCGACATCCTACCTACGTACTTATCCAGTTTTGTTCGCCCTGGAGAGTTATACAGCTGTTTTTACCTTAGTTCATGTAGGTAATTATGTAGTTTTGTTTACCCTGGGGAGTTATACAGTTTTGTTCACCCTAGGGAGTTAAACAGTATTGTTTAAAATATAAAATATCAGCAAGACCACAGCGACAAACCGTTGAGTGGTGCCGGATCTCCCAGTTTTCTGATTTTATACAGTATTGTTTACCCTGGGGAGTTAAACAGTTTTGTTCACCCTAGGGAGTTATACAGTATTGTTTACCCTGGGGATTTATACAGTTTTGTTCACCCTCGGGAGGTATACAGTATTGTTTACCCTGGGGGGTTATACAGTTTTGTTCACCATAGGGAGTAATACATGTTTTGTTCAGCCTAGGAAGTTATACAGTATTGTTTACCCTGGGGAGTAATACATGTTTTGTTCACCCTAGGGAGTTATACAGTATTGTTTACCCTGGGGAGTTATACAGTTTTGTTCACCCTCGGGAGTTATACAGTATTGTTTACCCTAGGGGGTTATACATTTTTGTTCACCCTAGGGAGTAATACATGTTTTGGTCACCCTAGGGAGTTATACAGTTTTGTTTGCCCAAGGGAGTTATGCAGATTTGTTCGCCTTAGGGAGCTACACTGTCTTGAGACGCATCACATCGCATGTTCTCATGTTCTCGTCCAATTACAGAACACATTCGACTCGGAGTATAACAAAATTATTTGAACACTGTTTCTTGCAGTAAAAAAAGGTTCAAATGCCTCTGTCCCAGGCTCTTCCTGCAAAGACATTTTGACAAGTGGTAACGCTCAGGGGGATGGTGAGTACTGGATTGATCAGCTGGATTGATCCTGGATTGATCCTACAACCTCAGGGGTCCCCTTCACAGTGTTCTGTGACATGCACACTGATGGAGGTAAGAAAATAAAGTAATGTTTCTTGGAAAATGCAAATAAAAAACAAACAAACAAAGAGACAGACAAGCAAACAATTTTTTTAGGTTTAGGAAAATGAAGTTTAAAAGGCGGTTTGAACTGCCCCTGGCCGGTGGTTAAGGTGGCTCGACTGGGTTTTTAAGTGACGATACCTTTTAACTTTGAGAAACGTGTGTACCACCACAACCGATCCAACGGAAAATTGCCACAGCTGTACTAGAAAAAGATTAAAGTTTCAGATGAGGTACGTTTTATGGAAATCGGAGCTGCCATAGTAACGTTATGACGTCATTCCCTGTTTTACATAATACCGAATTACTTGGCATCAAGAGATAATTTTGGAAAACGCTCTCTGGATCTTCGACCTGACGCACTTGTCCTAAGGTCTACAAAATTTTACAAACTTCTATGGAGTCGAGCCACCTTAAGTGATTTAGGTGCTATTCGATGCTTCACCCTTCGATGCATTCTTTCAGGTGGTTGGCTTCTCATCAGTCGCTTTATTATGAAAACTGTGAATTCTTACAAGGATAGCAATTTGAAGTCAGATTCTTATAGAACGATCCTTCCCAAGTACACTTTCAACAAGCAGTACTTGCTGCGAGATGGCTTCATTCAGTTGAAACAAGACATGGGCTTCACTCAGATCCGATTTTATTGTTTCAAAAAGACGACTGGCCGATTATTTCACATTATGACCAGCAACGATGCCAAGGGAGCTGACGTGGTGACGTTCTTTACCACTTCTGACACCATGCCTGTAGCTTGTGGCTCATTTACGCGCCTTCCGAGTGATAATTCAACTCTGGCAGCCAACTGTGGTGAATGGGGCAGTCCAAATAAAAATCGATGGGGTCATTCATTATCCTTGAGTAATAATCGCCTCTTTCAAAGACCTCTTGCATGGAACAACATCGCCAACTTTGGTTTCACTGGTAGCCAAGGTAGTAAATATGAATGCGACGAAGACAGTGATAGTTTGTCTTTGGGTGATATGTGGCAGGTTTTTGTACGATAATGGAGTATCAATCTTTTACGCGATACCAGACTGATACTCAGTCGCTATTAATTTATTTTTGGGGCGACAGAAGTTTGGATACGAGTTAACCGCGGTCAAACAAGAGAAATTTGCAAAAGTTAAGCAAAGTACTTAAAGTTAAGGTTGTTATTTTCACTGTTTAAAGTTTAGTATATTGCCAATACACTGTCAATTTACCAAACATTTTGAAAATTTACCAAAAAAGTTCTAAACGTTTACAAACATTGAACTGCAGAATTTGTCGGTGCCATTTGCCAACATAATTTTGATCAGGCGCAAAATGTTTTGGTCAGTTTTCACCGAAAAAAGGCCGCTCATCATTTTGAGAAAAATTAAAGATAGTAACGTCAACTAATTTTTTTTATCCATCCTTGCGCAGTTTCCATTTAATACTAGCAGTAATCAGAGATTATGGAGACGCGTTCGAAAGAATTTCCGGCGGAAATGAGCCCCTGAAAAAGCAATAGGGGCGGCCATTTGGAAGACCAGACACCAAAAAATCTCAAATTTTACTGCATGTAAGGCACAGGGAAACCAACACGAAATTAGGATTGCGTTCTTCGAACGCGATTAAATAAAATCCCACTAAATAAAACGAAAAACTCCTCGGACGTCAGTTTGACAGCGGTGGAGGATACGAGAGTGAATTGAGGCGCGCAGGATGGCATGGGAATAGCGACGTTGTCCCCCCCTTTGCCCTTCCCATGACACTCCGCGCGCCTCATGTAATAATCTAATCTCACCCCATAATCAAATAAATAGCGACTTTGTATGTGTTTGACGCTATACCGTGCCGTGCGTTGAATTCTCTTTACATCAATTCAAGGTCATTTAAGACAGAGCCAATTTGCATTTTGTTTGAATTTTGGTAAATATACATACATTTAAGGACATGGGGTTTATTCGGGTTAATCGTTTTGTATCACAGGTTGAGCTTTGTTTTTGTTTTTTCCTGCTCAGGTTAAGGTGTTTCGATACCAACAGTTTTCGGGGGACCATGCTAACATTTTTCAATCGGTTTTAAATTTAAAGATGAAAACGAGGTACGAACCGGCCGAAAAGTTTGCGTTACAAATGGCCCTTATCGTAGTTGAGTACGCCACGCCAATATATCAGCGGTTTCTCGCTTTCTTGACCCTATAGTCTCGTTTTGATGTGTACGAGAACCTCTGACGACGATGAGCGTAAACATCAAAACGAGACTATAGGGTCAAGAAAGCGAGAAAGCGCTGATATGTTGGCGTGGCGTACTCATCTACGATAAGGGCCATTCGCAGTCGTTAAGTTATGCTAATGATTTCAAATCATTGCGCATACATTCCTCCGCAATTAATACATTTTACTTGTTGAGTATGCTCTTTGATGCAAATTTATTTTCATTTGTAGTCCTTTCGTTTAAAATACCTGCTGTAAAAGCATCTTTAAAACACAAAAGGGCATTAATTGCCCAAAATAATACTTATAAAGTAATAAGAAGAGTAATAAAGTGCCTTTTAGATGACAAAATAAGGCAATTAGCTGTTATCACTTATTTCATCAAACCTTGAACGTTCAAAGGGTATGGAGAAACCATTGCAAAAATCGTGTACGACCACTGACTTAGCTTGTTCAGCGTTGGATCAAAACGGATCGCGATAACTCAAAATAAAATAATAACAAAAACAATTGTCCGAACTACTGATTTGCCCAACGTTGGACCTCATAACAGATCGTGATATCACTCAAAATATTATATTTTATCTGATGAAGACTGATATTGGCCAGTCGAAATATTGTAACCACGCCTTTAATACGTTGTTTGATCAGTCTTGCAGGACCTTGCAGTGGTCTTCGGACAACTGTTTTTGTTGTCGTCAATAAGGGATAGTTTAGTCATGTGACATATCATGAGTATTTTTTAGAAGCTGCCATTAGTTTTAAGTTGGCTTTTCAGTACATCATATTTGTCTTCCTAAATTTTACAATAATCATAACTAAAATTTGAAAAATATAAATTACTTTAACGGAGGAGACTGGACACTGGCACAAAAAGTCGTTTATTTACAAAATTATTAATAATAATAATGATGATGATGATGATGATGATGATGATGATGATGATGATGATGATGTTGATGATGATTAGAGACTTATATAGCGCACATATCACATGTCTCATGGCGCTTTACATACACTTTTGAGAATGAGATCGGACGTCATCTCATGAAGGCGCCTCAGGCAGCCGCTATCGGTCCATTTTTGATCTCATCTCCCCCACGCCACCCATGAACAATGTATGGCACTGAGGACGGTCACAGCCAGAGTTTTGTTACGTCCTTAATGGTTCTTTTACCGCGTCCCCATCAATCAAAACGTTTCAGAACACCGATCCGAACACAGATCTTTTGCTGCTGTTTTTGTGAACTAAATTTCAATGACTTTTGTTATAAACTGGTGCCATTTTTACATAGGATAACAAGTACCAAAAAATTCATATCCGGGAATGTAACAATGTTGTTTGTGCATTGCTTTACTGAGTAATATCCTCATTGTAAAGTATTTTAGTTTACTTAATTTTGGTTGAGTAAATCAACTGATTATGTATGAATTAAAATAATTTCAATTGAATAATGTGTTGTTGTTCGTTGAATGTTTCATGTCCTTTATTGAACATGTAATAAACCAAGAAACTTGTTTTTAATGCCATTAATGCCTGTTACCATGCAATAATCTATATATGACCATACATAGTCAATAGTTTGGCCCAGTAGAGCTTTGGCTTTGAGGTTGAGCTGGCCAAATCGGTGGTCTGGAATGAAGTTTTGCGCAGACTCCTCTCTTACCAGTCGAAACCATCTCAGTTTTAATGGGACTATGTCACGAGCGTTTCAAACGTTTTGTTTGAACCTATAAAAGAAGATATAACACGAATTCTTAAAGTGCCTATAACACTTTTAAGAGAAAATATTTATTTAAAAAATAAAAAAATATAAATAAATAAATAAATATTAAAAAAATAAATATTAAAATAAATATTAAAATAAATTAAAATAAAAAATAAATATTTGTAAAAAAAATTTCAGAATCAACTCTACTAACATTGAATAGTTGAACAGTAAAGTATTTCTTGCTTTGAACGTCGTCGCGTTAGTTAAATGTAGTTAATTTTTTTATAGAGATGAATTTACAAAATGCCAATTAACGTCCGTCAACCCAGTATTCATTTATTATAAATCTACTTGTTTTCATCAATTGACCATCCACAGTGTTTAAGAATTATAGGCACTTAAAAGCGTGAATGAGCCACAAAAATTATATATATATATATATATATATATATATATATATTTATGTTTCAAAGACACAGGGAAACAACTTGAAACATTTAGGACATTTAGCCTAAACAGTTTAGTCAAGTTGCAATTCATTTACATTTGTGCATTAATACAATTTTATAGTAACTGGACAAAAAACTAGATCATTATTTTTAAATTTCCTTTGGTACAAAGGTGTCTTTTGGCTTTCCAAAGTGATTCTTCTACAAACTGCAGATGACATAGCCTCTTTCAAGCCAAAGGGATTGGTTTTAATCCCAGGGTGGAGGTAGAAAACCCCGGGTAAAGTTGGCAAAATACTAAAAGTAAAGTGAAGTATTTTTGTCGTGCAAACTATGATGGAATGGCTTCCTTTCGTTTGAACAACGGATTCAGGTTGGCACAAAAACAAACGCATTTGCATATCCCTGGAAATAACCTCCGAAATAGACTGCAAAACAGTCGTTTCTTTTTCCGCTGGCTCGCTCGCAAAGGCGCGAAGCGCCGAAAGCGTATGAAGCGTGTATACCCGCGCGCGTTCTCTCCCCAGTCCCACTCTCCATATTCACACTCGCTCCAGACCTTTCGTTCAAAGACCACGCGCATTCGTATGACCAACGCAAAAAATTTGAGTATTTTGCAATCTACCTCTTTATTTATTTATTTATCCAGGGGCATCCAATTTAGCAGAGCTAGAAAACTACCTCCAAAAACGCTATTTTATCGTATGTCACTTGACAAAATATTGCACGATTCTTGAACTTTGTCCAGCGGTATCTACGCCTGCCCCGCCATTTTGAAGGCTTCGCTTTAAAGGAGATCGTAGCACTGTAGCAGCACAGGTCACGGGGATTTTATCTTTTTGGTCAAAACCATACCACAATATCTTTACTTGTTATATAGCTGGAGTTTTTCTCAATACAACGCGCTCGTTGTTCGGTTGATTCATGATCACATGACATCTAACAAACAAACTGTTTCCCGCCAATTGTCCCAAGCGGGCAACATTTGCGAAAGCGGGCAACAATTTTGACGTCAAAGGGCAACATTGTACTGTTGCCCACTAGCGCACGTGATCAGACCGTGACAAAAGGTGGCATGATTATGTGCGATTGATGTTTACCTGGAGTGCTCGCCGCTTCTTCCAAACTGTGTTGTGTTGTGCTTTTTTGTGTTTGCTATACAGTCGGACCTCTATTAAGCGGCCGCCTATTAAGCGGCCACCCTCCATTAAGCGGCCACTTTCCAAAGTCCCGAATTGTTTGTCAGTAAAGTGCTGCATTCGATACCTCTATTCAACGGCCACCTCTATTAAGCGGCCGCGGCCACCTTTTTGCTGTTGCAAGTTTAGTGTTTACGGTATTTTTACCTCTATTAAGCGGCCAGCAAATCATCTTTTCAAGCGAAATGGTGACAGATAATCTGAAGGTGATAACTGATAACAATAAAAACTGCAATTTAATCTCCACTTGCCCAGTTTCACGGTTACCAGGACCTTGCCCTATCTATCGGAAAGGCAAATGACTTGATCTTCACGGCAAACAGCAGTGACGGATTATTTTAAATAAATCGTCCGTGAAATATTTTGAGCTAAAATTGTTACAGACTATTGGTGCAAAAAAGGCCTAAGAAACTTCATGTTTTGTTACATGGATTTGCATATTTTTCTGTACCTACTCAACACCAAAAAATACTGTACTTATCGACTACATGCTCTCTGTGTTAGAGCTAGAACTTTGCACGGACTTGAAATGCGCAAACACAGGGCACTTAATTTTTTGTTTCAATGATTTTTGCATTTATCTTCACATATGTTCACTTTTCAACAAGCCTTTTGCTATACAGAGGCAATAAAATTACGTTGACTGCCATTTCTATCCAATTTATATTGCACCTCTATTAAACGGCCAACCTCTATTAAGCGGCCAGTTTTCAAAGTCCCGAGGGTGGCCGCTTAATAGAGGTCCGACTGTATAACAAACCACTTAATGACTGATCCAGTCATTAAGTGGTTATTATTTACAACATAATACTAAAGCAACAAAAGAACGAAATCAAATTAACTGAATCGATTCTTGAAAGAGGTGCAAATCATGGTCTGTTCTGGCCCATTTTGAAAACAAAAATGTGTGAACTAGAACAAGTTAGACACTCGTCAACAGTTTTGGTTCTTTTTGTCGTAATTTATCACAAAGCTGGATCATTATTTTGTGGTTTCTGTTAATGCATAAACTTATTCTGGTTTTTGAAAAGAAATTTGAGGAACACTAGGAGTGGTGTAGAGGTGAGAGCATTCGCTTCTCACCAAGGTGGCCCGGGTTCGATTCCAGGTCCCGGCGTCACAGGTGGGTTGAGTTTGTTGTTGGTTCTCTCCTTGCTCCGAGAGTTTTTTCTCCGGGTACTCCAGTTTTTCCCTCTCCTCAAAAACCAATACTTCTAAATTCCAATTAGATCTGGAAAATGTCCTCAATAAGTTCTCGCGTGCTAAATACCTATGACACTTAAATAAAGTGGTTTATTTATTTTTATTTTTATTTTTATCAAATATCCGTGGCATTGCCTCTTTAAGCTTGTTTTTGTAAGTCTACCCAAATTTCTGAAACGTACGGCATTGGTTTAAGGTTACAGTGTACCTTCGGGGGTGTCTCCAGTATAACAGCTCTAGCGTCTTAAGATTACACTTAATATACCTAAACCCAGATATCAAATTAAAGCTTATAGAGCTGGCTATCTAAATATGGAAACCATTTGGTAATAAAATGAATTGTCGAATTTTTTACGACGTCTAAATTCGAACGTCCGAATCAGCTTTAAAACGCTATAACTCAAAGCGGTTATTATATTTTGCTAATTTGATTTGTTCTCGGGTTTCTGGACACGAAGCGCTAAAAAAAACCTGTCGGCGATTTTCCATATTCAATTGCAGTAAAAAGTTACAGAATATTTTCGAAAAGGGGAGAAAAAAAATTGGAATGATCGCACGGAAATGCCTCTTGACGAAAAAGTTTTCGGAATTAAGAAATTCGCCGACACGTTTTTGTTGATTATATGTTAGCCTAGCTTCTGTCCAAATTTAAGGAAAATCGAACAAATTCCCTTTGAATTGTAGCTCTTTAAAGTGTCCCCAACATGCGAAAAATTAACTTTGAGAAAATGGCGCTTAAAAAAACATATCGCTTAATAAACAAACTCCGCCCACAAAAGTTATACCGTCGTTTCTCCGTCAATTTTCACTATTTTTCGATACTTTTTTTTTTGGATGAAAGTTCATTCTGTAAACTTTATTTTAACGCCAAAAAAAAATTTTCAATAAATTTTCGATCTGAAGGTACACTGTAACCTTAAAATAAGGAAATTATGCATGTACAGTAAAGGGAAACATTTTTTTATCGAATGCAGAAATGTGGAGTCGGAGCGTCCTCGGAGACCCAGGGGCAATTAGTCGGGGATGGACGAAGTTAAACCCCGGCAAACTGAATCGGCGCTGGGTTTTGACTTCGTCCCTCCCGACTAACTGCCCCTGAGTCTCCAAGGATAAGGTCGGAGAGTTCCAATAAAAACAGTGTTAACGTTGAGTACGGTACGGTACTTGAAAGTATCAAGAAAAACTTGAATTCAGTTGTTTCAAAACACATTTTTGGAACGTTTCTATGGGAAATTGATAGACGATTTCAGTTCGTTCGTTTATACCTTAGATGAATATGTGAAGTTTGTTGGATGTGGATAAGAGTAATGTACCCGCACAAATGTGCTTTTATATGCAGTACAGGCCCAGTACAGGGCCATATTAGTAGCCGTATTGGTATAGCGCCGGGGTACTAAGGCCATATTGGTTACCATATTGGTAGCGAAATGGGCTCAGGTATCACAAACAGGGGTAATGGATGGGCCGCTCTCGTTGTCCAGTATTCCACCGTTACCTTGATTTGCATGCCGGCGATTGACGCATCAGTTAAACTTTTTGTCCAGTAATTAGGTCCAATTCAAATTGTTTGGCTAAACTGTGCGTCTTAGGCATGCACGTTCAGAGGATAAAAGAAATAAGTGGCTGTTTCCTCCCAAACGAGTACGGACACCCCACCTTTCTATTCAGTTCTTATGCCTTATGCATGCTTTTGGGCCAAAAACTATAATAACGGTAAAACCACAGCGACAAACCAATGAAGAGTGCCGGATATTTCGTAGATCTGGATCAGTAAATTATAAGTAAAAAACGGCAAGCTGATCCTTACGGCAAGGAGAAGAGATTGAGACAGAAGTCTGAAATAAAGAAACAGTTGAATATATTTGCGCGACATTTCGGATTGCAAAACAAACCTTCTACAGTACGGGTCTAGAAAACAAAAATGAAAACAGATATAACAGGACTGTTTTATATATATATTTTTGAATTATGACATTACGAAAATGATTGGTAAGAAAGAAGCTAAATGTCAATAGTTAATTTCATCACGTCTATTTATACCACGAGGATCGAGTGTAATCGCTTTATCTATAAGATGAGCCTCGCGTGCCTTTCTGACTGAATCACGGTTGTTGTTAATGAGTTCCATGGGAATGAGGAGGATGTCGTTGATAGAGTGGCCAGGTTGGTTAAACTGTATTGAAACAGGAGTAAGGTTGATAAGATGGTGGTGATTGAGGATGGAGGACGATGTTCCCCAAAGCGATCATTTAGTTGGCGTTTGGTTTTCCCAATGTACTATTTTGTGCATTTCTTACATTCATTCAAGTAAATTAAGTTTTAAGATTACAATTTACAGTGTCATTGATACACGTATGTCGTTCTTCCTTTGTAGCAGAGAAAGTGTATTTATTTTAGCCTTCTTGTATGAACGGATAGGTGAGGCAGAGCTAGTGGATGATTACATTTATGAATACCAGAGGGTGTTTTTTCTTGATGTTTGGTGCGGTCACGCAACTTGGTTATTACTAAGAGATCACCCCTTAGGACTTCGTTTGTAAGCTAGGACAGGTGGACAGGAAAATGTTTGCGTGGTATATTCATATACTCATATTCAGTCAAAAGATTTATATGTAACGGACCATTTAAATCTGTATTCATTTTTGTTTTCCAGCCCCCGTAGAAGGTTTGTTTTGCAAACCGAAATATCGGGCAAGCAAATATTTTTAACCTTTTTATTTCACTTTTGTCTCAATCTCTTCTTTTCTCCTTGTTTTATGCACTTGGGTAGCCTGTGGCACTTTTCTCCCTTGAACATTTTAGTCAGCGGTGTTTCTTGTCCGAACACATCAGGAAAGATGGCGGAAATCGGAATGATCGTGCAATCTGACCAGGAACAAGAGGTAAGCCATGCAGGCCAATACGTTGTAATCCTTTCTTAATATTTCATTCTGACGAAAGATGACTTGTTTTTCTTGTCGTCTCTCACAGGCAGTCGCGATCTTCCTGCGAGAAGTGAACAAAGATCGCTCGGAAAATGACTTGAGTCCTGTCGGCACCTCAACCGCTTTGCTCTTTCTTATGGCCCGAAAATTTAATGCTGAACGAGCAATCAATTTGTACAAACAGTATCAGGTAAAGTGAAATACTCTAGCAAAAACTTAATAATATTTTCTTTGGTTTTTGTGTGGATAGCAAAAGTGCAATTTACTTGCCGTGCAACTTTAGATTTAAGATTAAATTTATCGAAGGCTATTTTATCCCAGTTTTGGCGTTAATGTTTTGGCAAGCTGAAAATAACTGTTTGCCAAAACCGTCGTTTAGCTCCTGACAAGTGATAATTAATCATAAAAGAAGTGTAATTTGTATATCAAAGTACCACATACTATAATTGCAATAAAATTCAACACAGCTATAATTTTTTTACAAACGAAGTTTTAATAATTCAAACTTCGGAAAACGGGGCAAATTTAATGCGTCACTTATTTGACAGATCGCTAATTCAGGCACCTTTGAAATTTACATTTTAAAAAGATAAATACCTTTAAGCTTTTGCTAAGCGGCTTTTCTTGTATTGGACCAGAATCATAAAAACCTAACTGCTAATGATCTGTCAGAATTTATTGTGTAAGGAGAGTTGTAAAACATTTTTAATTGGTCTCCTTTTTTTGTTTATTTTATAGCATTTTATTGCTCCCTAGCTAGAGCAGATGTTTGCTGTTTTTGTGATGCGGATGTTTTCATAATCGTGTCTTTTAGTGCATGCAGCAGCCAGTCTGCATTCTGTGTGAATCCCACACCAAAGATAAATAACTCCAAAGGTGTTCAAAATCTATGTCAAGAACCAAAGTTCTTTGAAATCTAAAGAATGAATTAATCAAACAACGAACATGTTGTAGTTAATGTTTTTATTTCAGGTAATTTTTATTTTTCCTTTGTTTCAAATTCATTAGCATATATTACCATACCCAAAAACAGTGGAAAAATAAAAATTACCTGAAATAAAAAATTAACTACAACAAACACACGCCGGAATATATCAAAGACTGCAATAGTATGCCAGTTGAAACCCACGCCAAAGATCTTTGACATAACCCACGCATAATACACATGTCATCTGCTTCCCCCTAGGCAACCCGGGGGGGGGGGGGGAGGGGGAGGATTGTTAAATGGCTAATGTAAAGCTGAACATTTTCCCATGGGGTAGGAGAACCGTATGAAACAAAGTCCCTTAGATCAGGCGTTTCTCAACAAAAACACAGAAAACCCTCCATGGAGGAAATATTTAAATATTGTACAATAAGCACTACAGGAAAAGCTGAAACATCTCGGACCACTATATTTTTTCTTAAACCCCAATATGTCAGATATTGATGGCAGTGATGGCTATTAGGGCTGACAGAGGGTGCAGTGCTGGGAATAACAGTCGTTCCAACATTTCTACAAAATAAAATATATAAAATTTTAAATTATGCTTGGACATGGTGTCCAAGCAGAAAAATTACTTCTTAGCTTTTGTCTTGAAAATCTTGAAGTTATTACATTTGATTCCAAAACTAATTAAAAATACAATTTTATACTATTGTTTATTTTGCTGTGAACTCTCTCTATTTGAGAAGATTCAGGAAAGGCCATGTAATTTTAAATCATCTATAAAATTATAATGCACTGCAAACTTCAAAACTTCTGCACATCATCAGGAGCTACATGCCAGCCGGGCCAGGAGCAAGTAAAATCGTGCCATTTCAAACGCGGTCATAAATAACTTTCTATGTTTTCATCAGATTAATCTAAAATTTTAGACCAGAACAGATCTCCTCATTACCGAGGTACACAAAATTTTGGTTTTTCATTTTAACAGATTTTTTGGCGGGAAAATGACGTCACTAACTTGGCGCCAAAATTTAAATGTCACATTTTGAAATATTTCATTACTGATTCTGAAAGAACATGTTTCCACATGTTCAAAGTTATAATCACTTGAACTTTCAATTTGTGCTATTTTTAGTAACAAAATGGTGGGAATTTCAAAATTCAATTAATGATATCTTTTGACTGAATTAAGATATTTCAGTTATCTCCTCAGTTTTGGAGTCGTGAAAACATGCTCTTTCAGAATCAGTAATGAAATATTTAAAAATGTGACATTTAAATTTTGGCGCAAAGTTAGTGACGTCATTTTCCCGCCAAAAAATCTGTTAAAATGAAAAACCAAAATTTTGCATACCTTGGTAATGAGGAGATCTGTTCTGGTCTAAAATTTTAGATTAATCAGATGAAAACATAGAAAGTTATTTATGACCGCGTTTGAAATGGCGCGATTTTGCTTGCGCCTAGCCCGGTGTGTGTAGGCTCCTGATGTCATATACATGCTAAATGGATTGTGTCTCAGGAAAAATGAAAATGGCGGTTGTCCGACCAATTTTGTAAGATCTTCTTTCAAAAAGGGAAGTTTGAAAGAACACGATTGTCCTTCTAAGTAAGTAAAATTACTACCAGCACTGGCTGATGGCTTTGGACTTTTATTGACTTTTATTCAACTTTGAAGTAGCCAGCTTTGTACAAAAATTAAGTGGTAATAGTTGTTTACATTTAGTATTATTGTTATGACTTAGGTAGTTACACATTGTAGGTATGGTATATGTATGTAGGTACCTCTGCTCAGGGTTCTCCCTAAATTTCAGCTCAGCAGGTAAGGGATTTCTGCTAAGCGGTAAAGGGAAAACTGTGTGTCTTAAAAATTTTCCGGGAGCAAGCAGTTACAGGCGGTAATAAGTACTGCTTCAAGCGGTAAATTTTACCGGTTACCGCCTGATAAGGAGAACCCTCCCTCTACTACATCTAAGTAACAAGGGAGTTATGGTACTTAATCTTGAATACGCATCTCTGTTTCATATTCATATTTGTTATTTATCACTTATCTTTAAATTAATGGTCCCTTATGAAAATTATTTTTTACAGTATGAACGCAATTTGTATTATTTACAAGACATGGCTCCCTATGATGAGCCCTTGAGATCTGAATTGCTTGGTGGAAAGTTTACAGTTTTGGTGAGTGACATACATGTACTTTGATCATTTTCACTAATCACTTTTTAACAAGGCTTCTGTCAGATGTCAGCCTGCTTTGTTCAAACCAAGCTTTTAGCCAGCAGGGTGTTTGGGTGTCAAGGGTGTTTGAGACAGACTTTTTAGAAATTCATGGAAAATTCACTAACTAAAGGCTTTTTAAATAATATTATAGTTATATTACTTGTGGTTCAAATTTTCCTTTGGTTTGAATATTTTTTCAAATCAGTTTAATTTGTATAATTTTTCTTTGTCTCATATTCACTATATTCACTGTAGCCATAACAACAATTTACCAGTATTGACAGGAGTAATTAAAATAGAAACAATATTGATTGTCCGCAAATAACTATGAAAAAAATCAAGGTAATCTAGGTGGGGCAAGGCAAAGCAATAACACATCTTACAAAAAGAAAACTAAGAAAATTACAAACAGAAAAAAAAAACACTGTCTAAGACATTTCGCTGTAATATTTTTGACTCTAATAATACCATTATTATAGAGTCCAAAAGTGAAGACTTCACAAAAACTAAATTTAAATATAAATATATTCAAAAAGAGCATGACTGGAAATACCTGCTTGCCAAAAATCAGCATCTTAAATTTTGTAATAATATTTGGGGGTGGGATATGACCACCTTTATGCTGTGATGCTTCCATACAAACCCTTCTAAGTATGCCCCAGTTCCTAACGTTTGAGTGGAGGTGCGGCGATCTAGTGGTTAGCGTGTTGGACTTACAACCTGAAGGTTCATGGTTCGAGCCTGGTCTCTGTCGTCTATTGTTTCCTTAGACAAGAACAAGAAACTTTGCTCCACGTCTGTCTCTCTCCACCCAGGTGTATAAATGGGTACCGGCAACATAATGCCAATGGACTAGCATCCCATCCAGGGGGAGTAGTAATACTCTCAGGTGCTTCATGCTGCAGAAACCGGGTTAAGCTTTGGCAGTTGTGAGCCATTAGGCTCATGAAGACTTGCCTCCTAGGCTAACGTTTGGAACTGAGGAAAAATTAGAAGGGTTTGTATGACGTCATCAGAACATAAAAGGGCCAATATCTCACCCCCATATTACAATAGGATGCTGATTCCTGGCAAGGGGGCATTTTTTGTTATGCTCTGAATGTCTCATCAAATCCCATAATTTCACAACAGTGCTGTCATTTAGGGCCAGTAACCGGCCAAAACAACTGGGTACTTGCCCATCCCCCGCCGTCTACTTTCGTTTCATTTCACTGTTACTGTTGACGAGAAAGCTGACAGCAATAAAAAAAGTCCATCGCAATTACTTGTAAGACATTCTTTTCTCATTTTTTAGTCAAAGTAAAAATGTATTAATCTGTATCACAACAGTTTTAAACGTCGACAGCCAATGTTATGGGCTACTCGGTCTCTTTCAAAGTTATCGAAGGTCTGTGGGTAGCACCTGGAACATTTTCACAGGTGGTTCCCAGGTTTGTGCGTAATCTCCAGGAAAAAAAACATGTTGTCCGCACCGAAGAAGCCTTTGGCACCCAAGTGCCAAGCCGCCTACTTTCCATTTTCAGCCTGCTACTAAAAAATTAATGACAGCCCTGCACAAACTTAGTTTTTGTGACGTCATCAACTTTAAGACTCCATGAGACAAAGCAAACTCACAAATCAAACTAGTTAGAAAAGTTTGAACCAGTACCATACACAACATGAGTCAAAGGTTTTAGGCTAATCCTGTCAATGAGCTGTTGAATGGTTAATAAAAACATCATCACCTGGTTGCAATATTTTGTTCTACTGTCACTCAAAACAGTGTTTTAATCACTTTGTAGAATGTACGTGACCCAGGCGGTGCAGCCATAGCAATGTTTACAGCCAGACACCACTTTCCTGCTGCAGCTACTCACAGGACCGTCATCCAGGGAATAGCATTCCAGCTAGATGAGTGTCTGAAAAGGTACATGTATGTCTTATTTGTGAAACAAATAAGTTTAAGGGAAACTGTCCTGGCAAAATAGCAAAATTTTGCTCACTTTATTTCCATGTTAAATCGCCAAATGTCACCAAATATACAACTTAATTGCATAAAAAGAAAAACGGAAGCAGTAGTTTGAAGATAAAGTGCTGGATTGCAACGATGGAAGTGAATTACAGTTCATCAAATTTGATTTCATGGCAGGCGGTCAAGAAATCAAAATTGATGTACATGTACTTGTGACTTTTTGTTGACTTTTTAAGCCATTATTTTATCTGTTTAGTAAATATTTCTTTGCATTCATTGCTTTTCGTGATTTGTTTTCCTTTTTCAAGATAATAAAGCAAGCTTAGAGTGCACCTAACCCCCATGTTTTTTTTTCCTTAAGTTTTAATCAACATTACTCGTTTTAATCTCTATTACTGGCGTTAGTGAGTGGCGTCATCTAATTAGATGACGTCAAATCAAGACTTTACCATTATTTCTACTTCAATTTACAATTTACGCAGTTCACAGCTCAAGGATAATCAATTTAAGGTGTTTCCCTCCAGTTTCCGTGCAGCCGCACCGACCATTTTTAATCGGCCGTTTAACTAACTTTCCTTTATTGAATTAGTATGAAACTTACACAAAGTATTGTACAAAGTGTGAAGTTTATAATAGTGTAACAATTTAGTAAATCGGATTTAAAATTGCGGAGATAAACGAGAAACATTGAAATCACTTGAGTCTAAATTCCCAGCGATTGCGATGGCATCTAGAAAAATCAAAACTATTACGATAAACTATGACATATGGCAAACAAAATATCTAAAAATTAGAAACTTTTGTCAAGCCGATTTTGAGTAAATCAGAAAAACATTTCAAACTTGTGATTTTGCATTTGTATGAGCACATCTACAAAATCCTCAATTAAGCTTATAAAAGTTTAATTTCTCAATCTTAAATTTACGTCAAAATGTGTGTTTATAGTATGAGATGAAACTATGAAAGTTTGAAAGCGTTTCTCGTTTTAGTTTTGGAGATTCGATTTTCTATAGGAAACCGTAGTTTTTTGACTGAGTTCTTGATATTGTAGTTTTAGCACATTTCTTCATATTTCAAAAACCGCGAGAGAGATTTTTTTTAAACTTTTATAGTCGTTTCTTTATAATATGAACAACATTGTCTCGAAGTTTCATCTTGATTGAAACATTGCAACATGGTCAAATAAAATAATAAAGTTCACCTAAAACGCGATTGAGAAGTTGTGCTTTGATTGCACGGTTGAAGGTGCACGTCGCAAAGACGCTTTAATTAATTCAGATGAAGTGTAACGCATTTCTGCGTGTTGAGAATTATGCAAATCGAGTTGACTTCTTTCTTTTCCCTACAATTCAAAATGTCGAGAGTGTCCAGTGCACGTCAAATGCGAATAAAAAACTGCTTTCAAATAAACGTCCCACTGAAATTCGTGGGAATGATAAAAATAACGTGGAACACAGCCCCAAAACATTACTCCGCAAAACATGATGGTCACACAGAAATGCGTTGCGCTTCACCTGAATTAATTAATTAAAGCGTCTTTGCGCGCCTTCAACCATGCAATCAAAACACAAAGTCTCAATCGCGTTTTGGGTGAACTTTATTATTTTATTTGACCATGTTGCAATGTTTCAATCAAGATGAAACTTGGAGATAATGCTGTTCATATTATAAAGAAACGACTATACAAGTTTGAAAAAAATCTATCTCCCGGTTTTTGAAATATATAGAAAAGCGCTAAAACTACAATATCAAGGACTCAGTCAAAAAACTATGGTTTCCTTTAGAAAATCAAATCTCCAAAAATAAAACGAGAAACATTTTCAAACTTTCATAGTTTCATCTCATACTATAAACACACATTTTGACGTAAATTTGAGATTGAGAAATTAAACTTTTATAAGCTTAATTGAGGATTTTGTAGATGTGCTCATACACATGCAAAATCACAAGTTCGAAATGTTTTTCTGATTTACTCAAAATCGGCTTGACAAAAGTTTCTAATTTTTAGATATTTTGTTTGCCATATGTCATAGTTTATCGTAATAGTTTTGATTTTTCTAGATGCCATCGCAATCGCTGGGAATTTAGACTCAAGTGATTTCAATGTTTCCCGTTTATCTCCGCAATTTTAAATCCGATTTACAAACTTGTTACAATCATATAAACTTCAAACTAAGCACAATATTTGGTGTAAGTTTCATACTAATTCAACAAAGGAAAGTTAGTTAAACGGCCGCTTAAAAATGGTCGGTGCGGCTACATGGAAACTGGAGGGAAACACCTTAAGAAATACTAAAATAAAAACTGTTAATAGTCAATTGATTTGTAAAAAAAATATTACTTGGAGGTGGAAACAAGTAGTTGTATAATAAACGATTCTTGATTTGACATCATCTTATTAACATTTTGTAAATTCAAACCTCTATAACTCACTAACACAACGTTAAAAACAAGAAATATTTCACTATTCAACTTTTCAACATACATACAGTGTAGAGTTGATTAAGCCAAAAAACAATTTTGGGTTTAGGTGCACTTTAACCCACTGACAACCAGAGTAGAATACTCCAAGTTAAAGAAACCTGAGATAAGTACTTCAGGCCTGTATGGGCCACTTGGCTCGAATGCAGACATTTGTTTACATGCTAACTACTACTGACATCAACACACCTGTAATGGGCATAGCATTTTTTCGAGCAATTTATTAACTCTCAGGTCTGTATTTTTTTCAGCTATGAAACTCAAAAGAATGGACTGGTTCTGTTGTATGACATGACAGGATCAGGGTATCATAATTTTGATTATGGTCTTGCTAGTAAAATTTTGGACCTATTAAAGGTAAGTAAGATTATATACATGTACAGTAATATGTTGTACGTGTTAAAAAGGATTCACTAGCCAGGATAAATCCATGAATAAGATCCATATCATTGCAGGGTTTAAACTTAACTTTGACAACTTTCACCATTTGGGTATGTGACTTTTAGAACTGCACCAAAAAAGGACTACCTTATTTGTACTAATTTTCGCGGGCACTTAATTTCGCGAATTTGGAACAGGAATATTTCGCGAGCATTAATTTTCGCGATTTTGCAAAAAATGATAAATTTAGGGCATTAAATTTCGCGAAAATTGACAAAAGACAGACTTAAAAAACCATTTTTTATTGAATGATCACTTAAATGACGATTGATTTGCAATCATGATTTGCAATTAGGTAATAGAAATAGCGTTTATAATCAGACTAATCAAGCAAATACTGCAAATCAATCAAATGCTAATGCAATATTGTACTTAATAAAAGTCAATTATAAAAATATGATTTTAAATACCTATGCCATACAGTTCTGAAACAGAACAAAACTATAAATGAATAATAATGAAATACAATTTAAGTATGTCTTCCGATACAGCCTTGTGCAATGTCTATATTATTACTGTGGTGCACTGTCTATATCTTTAAATGGGTCCTCAGACGGAGCTACATGTAAGAGCTTGTGTTGGCTAATTATAAAAAGCCTGACCTAAATGGACATTTTGATGACTGCACGAAAGATGTTTTAAAAGAGCTACATGTACAAGAAGAAAGTGCTGAAGTAGAAGATAAATAGACTGATGACAATTACCATGTAGCTATAAACGCAGTTAATCATTGATTAAAGTGATTATAGAAGTGTATTAAATTCTGCGTGTTTAATTTACGCGTGTCCTAATTTTAGCGAGTCTTTAATTTCGTGATTTTTTACAAATCGCGAAAATCGCGAAATTAAAGCCTCGCGAAAATTAGTACGAATAAGGTATTCAATTTGTACTCACCCATGAAGATTTGACACTTTTTTTATTCAATTAGTACTTTATTTGCAACACAAAAACACTATGTACAAAACGATTAATGACCTAACTTACAATATGTACAATACTTAACACTAATTACAATAATTAATAAGTAAATTAATTAATACATCAGTTGTCCTAAAATTAGTAAATATAGTAGTTAGTAAAGAAGTATTTTTCGTTTGTCTCACGATGTAGTCACTTCTGATGTGGATCGCGACGTTTCAACTGCATACTGCTAGTCTTCTTCAGGCGATGGGGTCGACTGGTTACGCGTCACCTTATGAAGCACGATGCTCTGCTGTGATTGGTTGGTTTTCAACAGCTGTGACTGGTGCAACCAACCAATCACAGCAGAGCATCGTGCTTCATAAGGTGACGCGTAACCAGTCGACCCCATCGCCTGAAGAAGACTAGCAGTATGCAGTCGAAACGTCGCGATCCACATCAGAAGTGACTACATCGTGAGACAAACGAAAAATACTTCTTTACTAGTGTTTCACCACGATGAACAACAACAACCCTTATTACAATATAGTAGTTGTAAGAAAAAATAAAAAAGACAATAAAAAAGAACATAGGGAAAAGGGCACGGACAGGAGAGATAGTTGCTTACTAACTTAGCTTGCTTACAACTCAGATTAAATATTCACAGTAGTTAAACATGTTTACCTTCTAGGAAGATGAGGAAACACTCGGTAAAATAAGACGGTTTATAAAACCAAGCAAGCCATTCCACTTTTTTTCGAAGGATGTTTTTGTAAGAGAGTGCAAACACTTAAAAAACTGTTGGCACTTGATCCATTTTCCATAATGTGATGTGGCTGAAAAATTCCTTTATCGGCCCAATGCCTATAATAAACTGGTGCATTTGCTATGCGTACCAAAGAATTGTCCCACAGAGCCATTTTTCGAAAATCCGCTAACGAAGATATGGCCATTTTGTAGTTCAAATGCGCCCATATTTCAAGAAGTTCTTTTAAAAAGGTATCTTTGATGTCATTTTTGTTGGCATTCCCTTTAAACACAAGTGGACCACCATACTGCTTAAGTGAAAGGTTAAATAGATTTTTCCATTAACCATTATTGTTTTCATCTACTATATATTTTTTTATCCAGGTAAGATTTGGCACTTGCCTGGGTGAGTGGGCGTCTGTTGGTGATTTCCATCCCTGCCATTCTGGGCTGATATCATCTAAATTCACAGGCTAACATACTGTGATATGATATCACTTCATGGGTTGAAGTCTTATAATGTACAGTACAATCATGTAATGAGAGTACTGAAACTAAAAACAAAAACTTTCAAATAATTCCCAAGACTTCTAAATTAAGTCTTCTTAAAAATTAAAATGTTTGCTAACTCTAACCAAACATTTTACACTGTACCATTTCTCTGGCCTCAGTTATGTAAGCTTCATTGCTGAATTTCATACCCGCTATTGAGTAACTCAAACATTTGGTAATTTATATCTTGAACAGTTTTGTGTTTTCCTGGACAAAAGTCTTCTTAATTTATAATTATTCTAGGCTATAAACATTCTTGCAAGAAAGTTGAACTATTATACTTACAGTTTTTAAAGCCTCTTGCAAGACAACTTTTGTACAAATGTATCTCATGAGATGTATTGCGAGATCCAGGTATACATAGCATGGTAAATGTAGTTTAAGTTGCCGTTGTGTGGTACTCTTAGACTAGCTTTTTGCTATTTTACCAAATCTATCATGGAGGAATCATGCAAGAAAGTTGATCTAATATTGTACTTACAGAACTTTTTTAACTACCGAGACTTGCAAGACAACTTTTGTATCTTGTGAGATGTTAATTGCATATTTTGATATAGGAATAGATACATGCAGTGCTTAATAATAATAATAATAATAATAATAATAATAATAATAATAATAATAATAATAATAATAATAATAATAATAATAATAATAATAATTTAAAAATAATAATCATAATTTTAATCTTTAAAATTGCCTATATTACATCTCATCTGGCCGATCGACTGCAACTGCAACACTGTAAATCCTTGGCTACACTGTAAATCCTTGGTAACACTGTAAATCCTTGGCAACCTAGGTCCTGGGTGCCCTAACATAACTTATGTCTGGTTATGTTGACTTTAGAATGCAACAAAACCTCATCTTACTAAGAAAAATCACCAAAAATTACAAAAGAAAATTACAAAAAAGAAATAAAAATAAAAATAATGTTCTCAATGCCTTATTAATGAATATAATAATAATAATAATAAAAATAATAATAATAATAATTAATAATAATAATTAATAATAATTATGCATTTATATTGTGCAGGCTTCATGAGTATATGATCACCTGTACTGGTGCATAAGAGAGATTGGTTGTTTAGGTTGTCTTTGAACAGTGCTGTTATAAACTAACATTTATTTTTTTCTTTTTTACATAGGGTGGCTATCCCGCAAGGCTGAAGAATGTTTTCATCATTTCTCCGCCACTCTGGTTTCGAGCAGTCCTAACTGTCTTCTCAAACTTTCTTCAAGAAAAACTCAAAGAGAGAATTGAAGTAGTAACTATTGAAACACTGCCACAAAGATTTCCTGAGACTTCAATTCCTGAAAGCTTAGGTGGGACACTGAAAGTGGACCACTTGGCCTGGCTAAACATTTGCCTGACATCTTACTCTCAAACACTGGCGGAAAACAGTAACGGAGCAGTGAAAGACACTGTTAAGAATGCGAGACAAGGTAATAGAGATTTGATTAAGACTGAATCTGTGGCATTTGGCCAGGAGGCAGGACTGAGAAATGAAGGCGTTTTGACTGCGATGGAATTCATGGAGCACATGATGAAGTTGATGAGAAAGGGAATAAAAAATGAGTTTGTTAATTTGAAGAGACAAGGAGAGATTGGCAATTTTCAGTCTGCAAAGTGAGTACATGATTGACATCATCTGTACAAATTGTAGCTTGTTATTTCAGAATGTTTTGTTCCAGAAAGCATCCCCATAACTCCCCCATGGAAGGTTTCTTTGCATATATTGTCAGTGGTTCAAATTTTTTCCTTGGCTTGAAAAATTTTTCAAACCAGTTTAATTTTTATTTTCCTATGTCCGAGATTTATTACCATATTCTGTGACCAAAGAAAACAAACATTAAACTGATTTGACGATTTTCAAGCCAAAGAAAAAATTGAACAACAACACATACAATGTGAATTTAAGGTGGCTTGACTGGGTTTTTGAGCGACGATACCGTTTAGCTTTGAGAAACTTGTGTACCACCACAAACGATCCAACGGAAAATTGATTGCCACAGCTGTACTAGATAAAGATTAAAGTTTCAGATGAGATTAGTTTTATGGAAATCGGAGTTGCCAAAGCAACGTTATGACGTCACTTTCGGTTTTACATAATACCGAATTACTTGTCATCATGAGATAATTTTGGAAAACGCTCTCTGGATCTTCGACCTGACGTACTTGTCCTTAGGTCTACAAAATTTTACAAATTTTTATGGAAGCGTTTTCGAGAAAATTTCGAGTGAATTTTTAAGGTGTTAAAATACAACAAAAACAAAACAATTTTGAAATGTTATTAAAACTTATGTCTACAGGGCTTGATGAAAAATTTTTTTGGTCTTACATGAATTTTATACCATCCAAATACCTAAGGTGAAAATCTCAAGGAAATCGCTCCGTTTGGATTTCAGAAATATTACCTTGAATATGAACTGGCCTGGAGTGTTATTTCGCTTTTACATCAAAAATTGACCCTACATTTATTAAAATTGTCATGAATTAAAAAGCGAATGATGAATTTTTTTAAAACTTAGTCCTCATAAAGATTAATTCATATTCAATACAACTGCCAAGTTTCAAATTCATTGAAGCGTTCTAAGGCTGTCAATTTACCGCCTCAACGTAGGAAAATATTGAGCTGATTTTCATGAAAGTGATTTGTTGATCTCATTATGTGTCTACATTGTCTCGAATCGCCATGCAATTGTAAATTTCAGTACATAATGGTTTCATAAACACTTCATTGCTTTGTTTTAAGTGTTACATGAATTCATGATGTACTGAAAGCTACAATTCCACGGCGATTTGAGACAATGGAGATGCATAATGAAACAACAAGCCACAAGCGCGAAAATCAGCTCAATATTTTCCTGAGTTGGCGCTAAAAATTTACAGCCTTAGAATGTTTCAATGAATTTGAAACTTGGAGATTGTATTAAACATTAATTAATCTTCATGAGGACTAAGTTTTAAAAAAATTCATCATTCGCTTTTTAATTCATGACAATTTTAATAAATGTAGGGTCAATTTTTGATGTAAAAGCGAAATAACACTCCAGGCCAGTTCATATTCAAGGTAATATTTCTGAAATCCAAACGGAGCGATTTCCTTGAGATTTTCACCTTAGGTATTTGGATGGTATAAAATTCATGTAAGACCAAAAAATTTTTTCATCAAGCCCTGTAGACATAAGTTTTAATAACATTTCAAAATTGTTTTGTTTTTGTTGTATTTTAACACCTTAAAACTTCACTCGAAATTTTCTCGAAAACGCTTCCATAGAAATTTGCAAAATTTTGAAGACCTAAGGACAAGTACGTCAGGTCGAAGATCCAGAGAGCGTTTTCCAAAATTATCTCTTGATGGCAAGTAATTCGGTATTATGTAAAATCGGAAGTGACGTCATAACGTTGCTTTGGCAACTCCGATTTCCAAAAAAATAACCTCATCTGAAACTTTAATCTTTATCTAGTACAGCTATGGCAATCAATTTTCCGTTGGATCGTTTGTGGTGGTACACACGTTTCTCAAAGCTAAACGGTATCGTCGCTCAAAAACCCAGTCGAGCCACCTTAAATACATGTATCATTTTCCACTTATTTTGTTTCACTCGGTCAGGGGGAAATTACCCTTCTCACACTAACAAAATGACAAGGTTGCACAAACGTCCCAATAAATTAAAATACTAGGTTCAGCCACCTTTATTAATATTTTTATTATTCATAAAATTACACACCAGGAAATGAAAGATACAGGGCAATCACATGTGCTCTCTTAATGTTAATTTTAGTGTGAATTTTTTTATTTGGACATTTTTCTGTTATTTAAAATTACCAAGTGAAGACATTACAGTCAAAAATATTTCATTTGCAGATCACCAGAAAATGTGAAAAAGAATAGATACATGGATGTTTTGTGTCTTGAAGAATCGAGAGTGAAACTTTTAGACTTGGATGAGGATGCAGTAAGATATATTTTCATTGTAATTATTTTAATATATTTTTTCATTTATTATAACCTAGTGGTGCCACTTAATGAACACTGTAATTGTATTTCGACAGAAAACAAACTACATACATGCAAACTACATGGATGGTTACAAACAAGCAAAGGCCTACATAGCTACTCAGGGTCAGTATAAGAATATTACAGTAATAAGTTATATTTACTACTATTACTCTTGCAGTATTTACCCAGGGGTAATTATAACAAATTCAGTACCTTTAATTGAGATTTTTTTATTCAAAAGAGGCATTTAATCAGGATGTGGCATTTATTTTATTATTAATATTTAAAGTGTCAGAATTTTCGATGTGGAAAAGTCATGTTGTTGTTGTTGTTGTTGTCTTTTGTTGAAGTTATTTTGTTTTGTCTTCTTTCACTGTACTGGATGTCCCTACACCCCTACACTGCCTGTATACTGTGGCTGCCCAGGATTTCCCCTGGCTAATACATGTAACGATGAGTTTAACCAAAGAGCGACAAACGATTGGCAAAAACAAGAACTCAAACACAAACAACTCGAAGGATTACCAGTTTGTTTTAATCTGAATAATACGAGCATGCTTACATACAGGAGCTTTTTATAAAGCTGATTCATACATCATGTAAGATACACGAAATATTGTCACAAATTATACACTTCTGAGCCTTGGCTACTTTCATAGAAAGACAAGACAATGCTACTACACCTACATGCATATTATGTATTTGATTGTAAATAGAACTGTTTTTTTTTCTAGCTACTTTTGCATTTCCCTGGCTTCTTAAAAAATAGTGCTGTCCAGCCCTGCTATCATTAAACATTCATGTAGCATTTAATTTGTTGCTTGTTCGTTCTGAAAGGACTTTAAATCTGAGGAGGTGTTAACTAACATTCATTTTTGTTTTGCTTCAGCCCACTAAACCATCATGTTGTTTGTGTGCATTGTAAACGTATGTCTTAATCCCTTTTTCCAGTAATAATAGTTACTGTTAGTAATTCAGCTGATAGCATGTGATAGGTGCATGCATTTCTTCCTTGTTGGTTAATTTGTAATAGTATTTTTTTTGTTACAACAAAAGGTCCCCTGCCCCACACTAAAAGTGACTTCTGGCAAATGGTCTGGGAGCAGCAGGTGTATGTTGTTGTCATGGTAACAAGGTAAACAAAAAAAAAAAACATTTCAGATAGTTAACTTTCCGAGAGGTCTGGTGCAATATTGTACAACGTACCTCAAATCGCATCTGATCACATACAGTGTAATATATTGATCAATGAATATTATTTAAAAAAATTTAATTTCATAATTCCAACAACTGAAGAGAAAGAAAACAATATTTTGTACTATGTATTTTGTAAGAAAAACCTCCACCTATTTTATCAAAATATTGTAAACGGTATGGATTGCTGATGTTTTAAGAAACCTATAGAGAGCAGTTTACTCCTGTATATGAGCTATATAGGTATGTGCCACTGTGAAGGGTATGGTTTTCAGGCAATTTAATCTGGGATACAGTATCGTAATCAAATAATTTTGGTCTAGAATAGGGTATCATTTTCTGCAAAACTGATCAGTTGCATGAAGAATTTAGTCTAGACAAGGTTTACTGGCAAATAGCATTTAAAAATTGGTACAACGGGCAGTATGGCATTTTTACTGACCCCTGGTAACTAGGGTAATAACAAAAAAAGCGTTCAAACATTTGGTCCCGGGGTCTACTTAATTCGAGGAGCAGTTAAGCCTGAGTGCAACGTTACCTGGCTTGTACTTTTCTGTTTATTAAGTTGCTGGCTTTTTTGTTTCTCAAAGATGCATTGAAAGAAGTCGCATGAAATGCATCCAGTACTGGCCAGAAAACAGTGAAACACACCAGTTTGCGACAGTTAATGTGACTCATCAAGAAACTCTGGAATTTGAAGATCATGTGGAAAGAACGTTTTTTATGAGGCATGAAAAGGTAAATACACTATTCTCTCAGAATACAGTACTCTGACAGCGGTTTAGGTGCGTCAGTCTTACAGCCTGAAGATTGGTGATTTGGGCACTGGGCAATGGAGGATCCAGACTTCATTGTAGGGGTGTGTGGGTGGGGGCAGAGCCGGGGGGGGGGGGGTACATCCTAGTAATGGGCTAATGGGGATGTGCCGCATTTTCACGACTGGATTAACTATAATGGGGTTGCATTTTTAATAGTTACTACAGTGGAACCCCGATTTAACGTACCCCGATTTAACGAAGTCCCCGATTTAATGTACAAATGTTCTCGGCCCGGCCAGAGTCACAGTAAAATGTATGGAGAAGAACCCCGATTTAACGAACCCCGATTTAACGTAATCCCCGATATAACGAACAAAATCTGGAGGACCGAACGTAAAAACTACCCCGATATAACGAATAAAATGTCATCACGTGTAAAATGGGCATGGCAGGCCTGTACTGACTCTTACCTCAAGTTTTTTAAAAATGTCATTTGCTCCTTCTATATATTTTGAACGGGTATTCTACATTTAGCCGTTTGTTAAGGAGGGTTTTTGTGTAGACTGAGTGTTAAAACCTTTCAAAAGCCGCGTGCAACGAACTAGTGAAGCAGAACGGTAAATTTTAATTATTACATATACCCCGATCTAACAAAGTTTTTGGTTATTTTTCCACAAATTCGTTATATCGGGGTTTTCGATTTAACGAAACCCCGATCTAACGAACTGTTTTTTCCGGTCCCCTGCGCTTCGTTAAATCGGGGTTCCACTGTAGAATGGGATCGCAAATTGTCGGGATTTTTGGGGCTAAGAAAATTCTGGCAAGTATTTTTTTGGGTAGTTTTTAGCTTGTAAATATTTTCGGTTAATAGAAGGTTTGTAGGTGAAGAGTATTAAAAGTCTTCTACATTAATAAATGTGTCACTTCATTTGAGGGTGACCTAGTTAGAAGGGTTCTGAACTCAAGGTAGATGGCTAAACAGAAAGTGACTAAGTTGGGATTGCGAAATTTACAATTACTCAAAAGTGACTAAGATGGAGTCTATAATTGGCCACAGAATAGACTATAATGGGGTAGGGGTATCTGAGAGGCCAGCGTCACATACCCAACAAAAGTTGACCCAAGTACCCCCCCCCCCCCCCCCCCTCTTGAAGGTACAGGTCTGCTTCTGCTGGGGTGCTTACTATTTGTGAAAAAAAAAAAAACAGTTGAGATGACCATTGAGTAATGGTAATGGTAACAGTTTCTCCAAAATCAGCATTCCAACTGAAAGAGATTTTGCTTACCATTTACAATACAATGTAATTAACTTGTTATAAGATTGGAAGTAAAAGAAATGGTCCAAGTTAATAATGAAACATAATGCTCAAGGGTAACCCTGCAATGCACTGTTGACCAGCATCCCATCCAGGGCTGGTAGATGATATTCGCAGTTGATTCATGCTTCATAAAGAAGGAAATACATGTAGTGGTCTTTAACCATTTCACAGTCAGATTTTGTTTGGTCGGGGGAGCTTGTCCTTCACTGCTTTGGGCATCATTTTAATAAGCATTATAGCATTATACATAACAAAATATAAATTGTGAACCAATGGTGTTGGGCTTCCATAGGCATGCCTTCAGTGACCAGCCAACAGGGTTGTCCACAACTTTTCAAGTAGCTGGCAAAAATTTCTAAGTAGCCGGATAGCACCAGTAAAGAAACAAATAATTTGTCTTTAAAAAAATATATTTATCACAAAAGTAGCCGGCACAAACGACCGAAGAAGCCGGTTAATTCTGCCGGCTGCCGGCTGTTAGGGACAACCCTGAGCCAAGTTTAGGATATGCTACTACTTCCCCCCCCCCCCTTCCCAACATTGAAATGTTATAACCTTATTCTCACTAAATTTTGCAAGTATTAAATTTCACGAAAAGTCAAGCACCATATTTCGCGAGTATTAAATTTTGCAATTTTGAGAGGAAATTAGAATTGGAGTGTATTAAATTTCGTGATTTTTTAATAATCTTTAATATGTAGCTTTGACCTCAGAACTGTAACAACATAATTAACGTGATCATCATCATAGACAATAGCAAACATAACAAAGCATAAGATACGGTATTCCACAGTCTAAGGCCCTGATTACATGGAGCGGACCAGCCCAGTTCGGCCCAGCTGTATTGTGATTAATTGGCGCCAATATTTTGGCGGGACTTTTTGTTAGAATAACAGTAATAAAACAACAGCTTGAATTTCATTATTACCTTATTGATATTATATGGTATTAAATTTTGCGAGTTTATTCTTCTCGTGTCCTATATTTTGCGGGTATTAAATTTCGCGATTTTGAAAATCGCGAAATTTAGTGAGAATAAGGTAAATCCATTTGAAAACAGATGACAGAAATCCATTCTGTTTTTTTTTTTGGTTATACCCAGTAAACCGTGACACCCACACTTTACAAATTTTATGACCGTCTTCAGGGTAACGGTACTGATGCCGCAAGTCTATTTTTTTCAAATGCATCATGTGCATGGTACATTTGTCAGTACCACATGATGTATAGGTCTACTAATGCTCAAACATGTGACAAAAAATTCCATCACATGGTACAAACAAATGTACCATGTGATGCATCTGAAATAGACTCGTGGCATCACGTTCATTACTCTGGAGGCATGTAAAATATTTGTGCATGTCATGGTTTACTGGGAAGAATAGTAATAAATTATTATAATTGTCTATATCCCTTGAAAAAATAATGTGCATATTATTGACTACTGTACTTACACTGTAGCAAGACATCAAACTGCAGCTCAGTTTTTATATTTTCCTTAGTCTGGAGAAACCCGAAGAATAGTCCATTTTCAAATGACTTCATGGCCAGATTTTGGAGTACCATCTTCAGCCGAATCCTGCCTTCATGTCGTTGGTCTTGTTCGTGAGGCTCAAACAGATGCTGTGCAGGCCTTGGGGTCTAAATGGAAGGGTCATCCCAAAGGCCCTCCTATTGTAATACACTGCAGTGCAGGAATTGGTCGCACAGGGACCTTCTGCACAATTGATGTCAATGTGGCTCGTTTGTCAGATGTGGGCAAATGCGAGATATTCAACACAGTGAAGCAGTTTCGGACTCAAAGGGCCTTGACTATTCAGACAGTTGAACAATATGAGTTCTGTCACTTGGCTATTTTAGAGCATGCTGTGAATATGCCAAGTACAAGTCAGGAAGAGAAGGAAGCAATAAAAGACTTCTTGGAAGGGTGGAAAATGCAACAGAGAGACGACGACACTGACTGAATCAGAGCCTAAATTCAGTTGAACAGATAAAAACATTTTTAGCCCAGGGACAAACAAGAATGAGAATTTCCTGTGATAACATTGTACAATCCTCTAAAGCCAACAACACCAGATGATTTTTTTTGCTGATCACAGCAATTTTGATCGACAGCAAAATTTGCAAGCAAATTTTGTTGCTGCCTGCTGCGGACACACTTGACAATTTTTTTGGTAATTCCTGTTCCACATTCATTGTCAGGGCTTTCAGTCTGCATTCAAAATGGCAGCTTCCGTCTTCGTATGCTTGAGGCTTTTATTTAAAATCATGTTATCTGATTGGTTGAATTATTTGTGGATTCGCCGCGACAAATGTATAAAATCACTGGAACAGATACACCACTGCTGTACCGGCATATTGGTGTATAAATAGTCTAGTGTGTCACTGGCTATAAGATCAAAGTTTTCTTTTGTGCACATTGCAGGGCACAAAATTAACTTAAAGTGGTCGCCAAGTCCAAAAAGTTAGTAGCCATTCTTTTTTTCCAAAACCAAAAACAAAAAATAACGACATAGACAAATGAGAACATGAGCGACGCAGAATATTCTGAGCCCGCAATATGCACTGTTTTTGCAATAGGAACATTTGAATGCACAATATAGCCTCTGAATTATCCAAGATGGTGAATGTTGACTTCATACATTGTAGAGTTTGTGAAGGTTTTGCTACAAACCTCGTCATTCGCATTAATTTACCCACCTTCAAGCTTTATTTAATTGCACAATATACATAAAAGTAGGATAAAGGAAAGGGTTCTGGTCGCCAATGTGGCGACTGTATCAGGCGCAATTTTGTGCCCCGCATTAATATTTTGGTAACCAGTTTTTTGGGTTTAGTCACCAACATACACTTACTAATAATACTAATTTATTATCAATTGTTGGACACTCCTTAAAGTGCTCCAATTTACAACCATTTAATTTGTATATATGGCCTTATTTGCCTTCTGGCGCAGAGAAAAATTAAGTTAAGTTAAGGTGGCTCCCTATAGTTTTACCTATTTGTAAAGCACCTGTACTAACTATCATGAGTTACAAAATAAAGCCTATTTAGCAATTTGCTTGTCTTGCAATTTTGGCTCACAAGATTCACCAGTTAGGATACTGATATATTTAATATGCTTATTTATCAGTTGTTTTTTTTTTTTCGTAAAGGCCATTGTCATGGCAACATAGCATCTAAAGAATGACAAATTCTGTGGAAGAATTTACCTTATAAATACTTCCACTGTCCACTCTTATAATACACGATCCTCCACTTCTAATAACTTCTATATAAAAAACTCGAGACTTGAAATACAAAGAAAAGCCTTTTCTAGAATTGGAGCAAAATTATGGAATGAGATACCATGCTTTCTGAGAGATTTACCAAAGAGTTCATTTAAAAACAAAATTAAGAATATACTTTTGACTATACTTAAAGAAGCAGATTCCGATATTAATATTGATGAGATTATCTCTAAAGTTAAATCAAAACGTATTTAATTAATATTTTCACAATTCTCTTTCTTTTATTTCAATCACTTGTTTCTTTTTTTTTTTCCCTTTTTGTTTCTTCTTTTTTTTCTATTGTTTGATCCTTTCTTTTTATTTCAACAAATTGGTGTGTGTAGCGATTTCTAATCATGTAATTAATTTCACTGGCCTGCCAAGATTAGCTTTTGCTACCTGCAGGCCAGTTTTATAAATTCTATAATAACTAACTAATAAAGATTTTTGTTGTTAACCTTAATTCATTAATATCTTGAGTTTCCTTCAGTGAATTTTTTTTAACTATCATGGTATCTTGTAAGGAAAAAAAGGTACATCTGATTCATTTTGTAGGGTAGTTTGGATGGTTTTCCCGATATCACAAACTTTTGTATTTTTAACTACCGGTATTTATTATAACTAAATTGGTCTGACCGATTTTTTTCTAAAAAGAGTATTATTTTTAAAGGTAGCATTTTAGTTTCTCAAAATTAACAAAGTTTTAGAAAAATTCACTAAAGGAAATGTGAGAAAATCTTGGTTAATTTTTTTTTTCCTTTCCCTTGTTGAGGTCATAAAATATCAGAAAACCCCACATTTCTGTTTGAGCTTGTGCAAAATAACTATAGGGAGCCACCTTCTGTTAGTAGTTTGGATATAGTTTATTTTTAACTGGTAAAATCTGTCATTACTATTTTTCAATTGATATTCTCTCCCAGCATTGAGATCAAATATAATTCTAACTCTCACTGATGTAACTTATAAAGAATGGTGTTAGTGTAAATATTTATTTTAATTTAGCTACATGCACCATAATTTTTCTTGATTAACCTACATTTTGATGATTTTCTTAAGGGCTTGATTTTAAGGAAATTATTAACTAATATATTAAGTTTTTTAAAAAAGGAAAAGAATAAAAAATGGCCTCCTAAATTAAATGTTAAGCCTCCTTACTATTGAATTCAAGTCTGTAATTTGAAAAGTACCTTTTAAACGTTATACAAGCTAGTAATTTATCGAACATTTGAACACATTTTTGTGGTATTCAATGAAAAACAAAATTTAAGTTTAATATTTTGAATCCAATTCACTACTTCAAGGAGTGCATTGGGTTTATTTTAATATAATTTATTATTATCAACAATGGTAATTACATGGCTTTCAATTGGAGGGTATTGTTGGACAATGTAAATATTGTTATCACTGACAGAGATAATTTTTAGCTACCCCAAGCTAAAAATAGTTCTAGTGTGGTGGTAAGCAATTTGTTATATTTAAAGACCTGAATACATTTCAGATTGTAGAATTTATTCAATGACAGTATGTATGTTATCTCTGTAAAATAATAGTAGTATGTTTTTTAATAAAAAATATACAACTACAGTCGGACCTCCATTAAGCGGCCACCCTCGGGACTTTGAAAACTGGCCGCTTAATAGAGGTTGGCCGTTTAATAGAGGTACAATATAAATTGGATAGAAATGGCAGTCAACGTCATTTTAGTGCATCTATATAGCAAAACACTTGTTGAAAAGTGAACATATGTGAAGATAAATGCAAAAATCATTGAAACAAAACATTAAGTGCCCTGTATTTGCGAAGTCCGTGCAAAGTTCTAGCTCTAACACAGAGAGCATGTAGTCGATAAGTACAGTATTTTGTATTGCGGCTTGTGACTTGTCATTATAGTGGAGAATAAATTGCAGTTCTTGTTGTTATCAGTTATCACCTTCATATTATCTGTCACCATTTTGCTTGAAAAGATCATTTGCTGGCTGCTTAATAGAGGTAAAAATCAATAAATACTAAACTTGCAACAGCAAAAAGGTGGCCGCGGCCGCTTAATAGAGGTGGCCATTGAATAGAGGTATCATATACAGAACTTTTAGAGGTCCGACTGTAGAAATGCTTCACTTCAATCTGTAATTTGGCAACCATTAGTAGAAATATTTAAAGAGCAGTCTCAATACAGTGAAACCTGAGTGTATTAATCGGACCCCATATTTTAAAGCGGACATCCTCTATTAAACGGACACGAGCTGCTTGGGTCCCTACAGTTTCTTCCCATATATTTACTGTAAAATGGACCTACATTCAGCAGACCTCTCTATTAAGCAGACACTAGCGAGAGTGTCTGATTAATACAGGTTTCACTGTAGTAAAAAAATGCCAAAAACACTGATTAAATGGCAATTGTGATGCAAATTTTGCTGTGTTTTGGTCAAAATACACTAAATAGTTGACAAAGTACCTTTGCTCAAACATAAAATTGCTTTTAGAACACCAAGAAGATAATATGAAGTGATTTCTTCAAGGAAAAAAAACCATAATAAGTTTTTCTACGATTTTTCCACAACACTTTGGAGGAATTTGAAAAAATTGGCCAATTTTTTCAAGTTGCAATCCATTTCCATTATGGCCATCCGCAACCAAAGATAAAAAATACTAGTTTCTGTGCACTGGTAGAGTATTATTTTGTTAACAAAGCTGGACCATTATTTTAAGGTTTCCATTGAAACAATTATGTTTTTTGGCTTTTCAAAGTGATAATAAAAATAGGTGACATAGCCCCTTTAAAGGAAAGAAATCCAGAAATGGAAATTTTGATTAAATTGACTGGCTGTCGTAAAATCATTATTTTGATGAACTGTAATCCACTTCCCTCCGGCTTATAATCCTGCACTTTTTCACCAAATTACTTGAAAGTAGGAGACCGTCACCTTAAACCCTTTAACTGGCAAGGGTGTCAAAAATCAAAATTAAGAAAAATCCCATTTTGTTAAAAACAAATGGTACCACACTGAAGTCCTCCCAAAGAGGTTTCATTTGAATGGTCACACCTTAGAATTTTGTTGAAAGACTAAAAGGTAAGAACTATTTTATGTTCCAGGGGTGAAAGGGTTGAACTGCTCAGGGGGCCCCAGCCTTGTTCCCAGCCGCATCCCCAGGTCTACATGCAGAGAGAAAATAATCTATTTGTTTATAAAAGATTGATTGATTGATTGATTGAAAGAGTGAAGTGCAGAAGCTTCAGGCTGATTACGAACCAAGGATGACTGGAAACAAGGCTACTATGGGATCATCCATGGAGACTGTACATTGCTCTTGGGTAACACTGCGGTCCAACCTCTCTGCAATGGTCACTTGGGCAGAATTTTTTAGCTGTTGTAGAGGTGGCTACTACGGGAAGCTTTATAATAAGAGGATCTGGTTGCCGTAGACAAGTGGTCGTTATGGGGACCTGGGCAATAGCAGAAGTTTGAATAAAGATATTTTGGAATTTAACAATACAGCAAGGCATATTAGAACATTTTTTTTCTTTATTTTGATTAAAAACATTATTGACTTCACAGCAAATAGAGGATCTCGTAATAGAAAAACTCTTTCAAGTTGACATTAAAGTGCACCTTAATCCAAATTTGAATACGGAATTTGAAATCTTTATAAAATGTTACTGGTATTTGACAGCATGTACAAAGTTACGCTTTATTTTATAGCTCCTAATTTGGAATAGAACCTAGATTTTATCCACAATTAACTGCCAGCAATGATAAATAGAATTCATGGCATATAATCTATGAAATATTAAGTTCTTGCAAAAATAATTACACAGCACAAGCAATTTTTCTGTACAGCTCAAGATTTACTGTGTGTCCCACCCTTTTCCCAAATAAATTAATCTTAAATTTATCCATAATGGTATATAAATAGTTAGATATCTCCAGGTTCGCATTTAACTTTTTACAGAGATTTCCCTTATTTATAATTTCATTAATATATTAGATTGAGAGGTTTTTGAATCAGTAACTAACTGGCTTCAATCACAAAATACCTTTTAATTTAGCGTTGCAAATCGCAATCAAATCTTCTTTTGTCAAAACATTCCATTTTTAAAATTTTACTTACACTGTCAACTATCCATCACCTACAAATTGCTCATGGCAACCAAATTCAGTAATACAATAAAAAAGTTTCAAAGCAATAAAATATTTTAAATAATTATTTTTTGCACTTTTTCACCACAACTTTTGTAAGACCGCATAACATAATACTTAAACCTATAAAGTAAAAAAAGTCACTTAAAAAATAATTTGAAAAGAAACCTAAAGCAAAACAGAACTTCTTGATGCTTAAATACCTCTCTGAACTGAACACAATTTGCTATCACTACAAAATATCACACCTAAGTGCTCAGGGAAAAAAACTGTTTGGGATGTTGAGAATAAACCAAATATAATGTGCAATTTCATAAGTTATACCCCCTACCCTCCCCCAATTTCCCCACACACATAAAAAAAAATACAAAAATAAAATGAATACCCTCAAATATCTTGCCAATGAAGCTGGACTTGAAAAATGCAAGAGCAACTCTTACATAACCTTAAAATGCACCTGAAAACCTTTACACTCCCAGTTAGTTTTTTTTCTTGAGCACTACACACCATTCTAAATCTGTTAAAAGTAACACAAACCAAATGGACCATTGTAAACATTTTTCTTACATGTGAAATTAACATTTTCCTTAAGGTATGCCTTGCCAAACACACTATCTAAAAAAACTGATGACGGCATGTGGGCATGTTGCAGATCAATTACACCATTTGTTGGATCTATGGCTTCTGCAGTTCCATTTAAGGATGCTTGGATTTTTAATGCTGCAGCTAAAGTATCAAGTCCTTCTTTCCTGCTATCCAAGCCTAATCGTTCTACCACATCATCTCGATATTTCTGTTCATAACACTCGCCGTTTAAAGGACGTGCTTCCATGTGGTCAAGTATAATGGGATCTCCAGAATCTGCCATCAAGTCTTTTAGAGACAAAACTTCGTTTGAAGAGTCTGGTGTTTCTACGAGTACTTCTTCAAGAACAGGACTTTGTTCTGTGATGTCTACGGAATCTTCTAGTGAGAGACACTCTTCAAATATCCAGCCTTTTAATACGGCTTCCTCAAAATCTCCAATCTCATCCTCTATGTGCAGCGGTTCCAAACAAATTGGCTCATCACAAGGGAAGGAATACTGATGCAAATATGGGTGTGACAGGGCTTCTTGTGCAGTGATTCTTTTCTCTGGGTTAAACTTCAGCATTTTGACTAGCAGATCAAGAGCTGCAGAGAAAATAAAAATATTTAGTTCCCAAATTAATGTCAAGTCCTCAATATTTTAGTCCTCAGTTCTCTTAACCACCCAGGCGTTTAAAAGTTAAATCGGAGGCAAATCACATACTGCCTGAAAACATGGAATTTCAATTCATCTGGGCTCAAAAGTTACAAAATCAAAGTTTGATCTAGGGAGGTGAAAGGTTTATGTACAGACAAAAGAGGAAATTACTCAAAAACATGTTTATTCAGTTAAATGCTTGTAAATGGGTGCTTTGAAGCAGAACAATATTCAAAATCAACAGAAAAAATGTTCAGCAGTCAATACTTTAATTATGCCCTCGTTTCCATGGTTATGGACCTGATATTATGCTGGCTGTATTGATTTATCAGCTTACTAAGAGGGTGTTTACATCAAACGTTATCACTTCCGTTGCTAGTGCATGACTCCTTGCATGAGCCAACCACTATCATTAACAATTGCTGCTATTTTGGCAATGCGTCATGCTGACTGTTATTGGTGGAAAACAGAACATTCCTGGCTCGCCACAAACATCTCGCAAGAGGTCCATCAGAAAACATATGAAATCAATTATATGAATTTCTGTACGGCAGCTGATTCACTAGCGAGAAAGCAAAAGATTTTTTTCTGGTCCGCCGACGCCTTATGTCTACTTTGTGAACACTGAATATTAGCAATCTGGCTGTATCAATCTATATGATGAACAGTTCTGAAAAACAATTTTAAGAATTATTTTAATCTACCGATTGCGTGATTCTATAGTCGTAACATCGCGCTGTTGAAATATAAATCAGTGTGGGTTGTTAATATTTCTTTCGTCTGGAAAGTGAACGCTAGTCGACAATTACTTGCATCCGCTTCGGGTCCCCCACGCGAAACACCAAACAATCACACCACTAAACTTGAACTTCACTTAATGAATGTGATATGGAAATTTCGTTGCGGCTCGGTGAATTTTAATATATCACAGCTAAATTTAGAATTTTTTGAAATTAATAAATGAATCGACGAAATTCAACCGGCAAAAGTCTTGGAAAATTTCATTCTAAACGTAACTAACGATAGTCGCGATTGAAAATGAAGGCTGAATTAAGGTTGAATTTCGAGAGATATTGCGAAATGAAACGATTTTAGCTCACAATATTCTTTTGTTTACAAAGTACTTCTAAAGTTCATGAAATATTCATACCGTGCCAAAGTACAACTTTTTTTGGATTGGTGCATGCCAACCCTCACAATTTTCTTGAAACGAATTTCAGAGAATGCCTATACCGCCATTTACGGAAAAAATGATTGCATTGTGCGTCTTAAAAGGAAAGGGGAAAAAATACGGCGCGGAAATGGCGAAAAAACTGGGATTCGTTGCGAAAGGGCGTTTCGGGCGTCCCGCGTCCGTTTCGCGCGCATACAAATGAGTTTCAATCATTGTTTACATGGATTTGAACCATCAACAAAAACCGACTGTTTTAATACCTTGAATATCTATGTGAAGAAACTTGCTTCCCAACGGCGATCCTTGCGTCTCTGCCTTTGCCATAGCTGTCTTTTCTGGAATTTGTGGCTTGAGTTTTATCCACTCTTCCTCCGTGAGGCACACAGAGTCGAGAATTAGTTCGAGCTGGTCGATTTCGTGTTGCCCTTCGAACAGGGGTTTGCCCAGCAACATCTCGGCAAAAACACAACCGGCGGCCCATATGTCCACTGAACTATCGTAAATCGAAGAATTTAACAGCAGTTCAGGAGATTTATACCACAAAGTCGAGACACCATGCGTTAGATAACCTTTGTGCGAATAAGCCGGGTCGATCAGTCTCGAGCGGCCGAAGTCGCCGATACTGAGCAGAAGGCTTTCAGAATCAACTAAAATATTACTTGGCTTAACATCTCGGTGAACTACATTCGCAGAATGGGTGTATTTTAGTCCTCGTAGTAGTTGATACAAAAAGAGTTTAACGTAGTCTTCTCGGAGCTTTCCTTTGCTTTGTAGAATATGATGCAAGTCATTGTCGAGTAGTTCCTCGACAAGAAAAAGTTCGGTTGCTTCTTTGAAATCTTCCGCCGCGCTGTCTTGAATCATCAAGCCCTCGGAGTCCACAACTTTTGTGAGTTTCACGACATTTTCATGTTCTAGTTTCTTCAAGATTTTAACTTCTCTAAGGGCCCCTTTACAACTCATTCGGTCCCGTAGAATGAGTCTCTTCAGGGCGACGCGTTGGTCAGTTTCTACATCGATTGCTGAATAAACCGCGCCGCTGCCACCAGTTCCCACAAGTTTCATGTTCGTGAAATTTGGACCAAGAAAATCGGAGTTCGCTTCTTCCGACATCGTGAAAGTCGCTAGGAAGTCTGTTCACCAAAACTCCGAGGTTAGAATGAGTTAGTGTTATAAGGAAATACGTATTTGAACCGGCGATATCGTCATCGTCACTCGCACAAAGTGCACCTCCTTTCCTGTGACTCCGCCAAAATTTTTTTCCTTTCCTTGTGTTGACCGAGTTATTTACCGGTAACGCAGTGTTGCGACAACAATATAACACAACGTGTGATTGGCTAACGAATGAAAGGATTATCGAAACGCGTCTGTGATTGGTCAGATCATGCCTAATTCAGCTGACATTCAATGCAAATCACATGAATGATAGCACATGACACCCATCGGGTTGCATCAGCCATTCAGAATAGCAAACTTGTGCCTTTACGACACCTTTCTTATTACATAATCTGGCTCACACTTCACAACACGTGTGGATATCCGATATGGTAGTCAATCATACGATTTTATATTTTTATTTTTCTCCGAAACAAGAAGAAATGCTTCGTGAGGAGCGAAGGAAGTAAATCTTTTCACGCACGAAAGAGCTAACTTGCGCACGCAATTTCTAAGGTCAAGATGACATCGACACTCACAACAACCGTAATACTTACCTTGCTGGATTTTATTGTCATAATACTCAAAAACAGAGGGAGTTTCGCAATTGTAAAGACATTATCTTGTCAACTTCTTCAATTTCTATTCACAGAATCGAAAACTTTCAGTTTTAAAATAAGTTGAAAGTTTTAAAGTTCCGTTTCAGAGGCGTGGGAGCGCGCGCGAATGACGAACAAGGAAGACATTCGACGCATGAACTGAAAGAAGGAATAACTTGAAAAATAGAGGAAGCCGAATAAATTGGACGGATGACGTGTCTGCTGGGGGCAAACTTGCAATTTCCAGTTTTTAATACTTGGGTCTGCGTTGATGTCAATCATGTGGGAGTAAAGACAATAAAGGATTCCCACAATTGCGTTGAATTGTTAAGCGAAAATCAGACCACCTGTCTGCAGGGTATTCAAATATAGTACAGCTGATGAAAAATTTATAAGACGTTTCTAAAAAAAAAAATCTGAAACAGAAAGCAATAAAAAACGACTTCATTGCTTTATGAAGTAAATGCATGCTCCAGTACAACTGGCCTTAATTGAAATCACGACATCTCGAGAATAACAGAAATTTTTAACGCGAATCTTCCATATTGATTGTGTCTAGATAGACTCTGTTGGCATCGGAAAGATTTTAACTTAGGAAACCACAGGAATTATTTTAAGACCGCAAAAGTCAATTTAAAATGATTGAGAATGATGAAGGTCGAAAATGATAGCAAGGAATGGTAAGTGAATGGTTTCCGGTTCAGTTCTACCGGTTTCGAATTTACTCTCGGCGTTTGTTCGGTCATCTCGTGAGAATAAATCTACGTAAACTTTTCAGTAGAAGATGAAAAACTGATAAGTATGTGGGTGGTTTAGTAATTTTTAAGCTGAAATAATCACATTTCCGGCAAACTCTTGGGTCCTTACAAGTTTACAGTACAATACCCCCGGGAACCAACATCGGCTATCAGATGTCCGATGTTTAACTGTTTTTGTTTTTGTTGTTGCTCATGTGCCAGATTCCTTTTAATACTGTATCACTCCCAATTTGACTGCCATCGAACGATAAATATCGCCGACTACTTATAAAAACCTTCCGAAAACATAATTATAGGTCTCTGACGCAAGTTGAGAGAAAATAAACGAGATAAAAGTTCACAGAATATTGATTCATATCAACCACGCAATCAGCGACGCAATATATCAAAATTCACGAATAACCTTTTAAATTAAAAGATGAAAATAGCGGACATCTCTTAAACGTCAGTCGTGAGTCTGGAAAAATCAGTTCAAACGAAAATACAGAGTCCGTATTAAAGTGATTTTATTGGATTTGATTGCTAGCGCACCACTGACGGTCACCACAAAACGACCGGTATTTCCGCAACTTACTTGCGGCGAAGTCTCATCCGTGCAGCTGCAGTGAGGAAAGAGCTGGAACTTACTCAATGTGAGATCTGAGGAAGGAATTGTCTTTTGTTTTGTTTGGTTCACAGCTTTAAAGCTGTATGGAGTCTATAATGCAACGATAAATGGCAACAAATGAAACCGCGTGTTCTAGAAAACTACTGCGCACTGTTTTTAATAAGGAAAATTGACAAATTAAATCGTGTACTGCATGCAGTATCGGCGGCGTTATTAAAGTTACTTTATTCCCTTCGGAGGATTTCTGTTGTCTAAGCGAGATTATTAAAAAAAATTAGCGATTAAACTCCTGAGAAAAACGAGTCAAAATCTGGAACAAGAGAAGAAGCTAGACTGGATAAAACTGAGTGAATTGTTACTTTTTTAAACAGTCTACTCGTACAGAAACGAATAACGAATAGTGGAAAGTTAAAAGCCAAATACTCGTTCGAGAAGGAGACGAACCTCATAAACCGGCTACAACAGTGAGCATTGTAATAGTACATATATATTACCTAAATTCAAGTACAATTCACTGAGAGGTATTCACAAATGAGGCAAATACAAGAAGCCCATGCAATTTGACTTAGTTCCAGCTGTCACTTTGAAGATATGCGAATTGGATGCTTTTCATTTTTGTTAGTGGTAGGAGTTTTATTTCCTAAAATGACCAACCAGAAATACATCTGCAGGTGTGTCATACCACGGTCTTTTTATTTATTTTCTCAGTAATACTTCGAAGTGCGGAATCTTTGATGTTTCCTTTTATATTTTCCGCTGGCATCCCAGTAGCGCGCGGAAGTAATGAAAAACAAACATTGCATTTGCACATGAAAGAACAGCTCTCGTTTTGAAATACTTTCCAGGGCCCGGTTGCATGAAACAAAAGGAGCTCTTCTGAGTAGCTGAAGTTCGATTAAAGAATATCAGATCTGACACATCAAACTAGGAGCACTGTTCAGTTGCTAGGAGATGGCGTATTGCCTGCATAAAAACCTCCCTTATATCACTGCCTCAGTCATGCCGGGCTGTCTCAGTACTATTGAAGACCCAAACTCCTAGACTGAATACGTTGAGGATTGGACGTCTTTAGCGGAAACTGCATGGAAGCGTTAACATTCGTGTTTAAAACCTAAACTAAATATAGTTACTGATAACCCTCGCTGGCCGATACATTTGTTCGCGCAGTCAAATTAACATCCTAGCATAAGTAAACGAGAGGGCGTCATTGAGCAAGATTTATGATTCGCTAGCTTTTGATATTGCTGTATGCGAGTTGACTAATTTGGAGACATTTTGACTGCAAACGTCATCTCCAAGCAGCAGATTAAGTAGCACTAGTTAACATTATTTTTAGTTTGTCTCGAAACCTAAATTCGCACGATGGTCTTAACCGGTCTGGCGACTGAAAACACCTTCTCTCTCCGTCGTTTCTTGTCTTGTTTCGTCTTTTGTATAACTAAACAATAGGATTAGAATTATACCTTGGCCGTTCGTGATATGCCGATTTTTGTTTTATTTGGAACAAGGTCATTTTACAGATTAACATCAACAGTAGACAAAAATATGGTACTTAAGAATCATTAACAACATATCGGAATATCGCAAAGGATGAGGGGAACCAATCTAAATAGATTGTAATATGCTGCACTGATGAGCTGTACGCTGTATAGCGGTACTCGAGCTTGTTTGCACGAGACTTAAAACAGCTACCGTGACTAATGAACGAGGTCCCATATAAAGCATTATCGAGCCTGCAGGTCAATACGCGCCCCTCTTAAGAGAACACTTCATTCTCTTGCGAAACACCCATAGTCCTGAAGGCGACACGACAAAAGTGGCTCATGAGTCCTTGTGGACTAGAATAACACGCATGCAACCAAGTTTCAAATTATTCAGGCTTGGAATTTCGGCATTATACAGCCCGATGGAACTGAGACACTAAAAATTGACTTAATACAGCATTTCTTGAAGCTCCCGAATACTTTTCGGGCCCGAAAACTATTTTTTAAATTTATTTTCTAACGAATGACGTTGAAGTTTTTAGCCCGCAAAGCAGCTCAACTTGTGTAGTAAAAGTAAGATTTTATTGCTTAACTTTCAAAATCAAGAAAAACCGAATTTTTATTGATAAACATTCTGCATGTAACACAGCCTTTTGGGACCGAAAAGTTTTCGGGATCGGCTTTCGAGAAACGCACGCGATCTAGACGATCACGTTTAAAAAAGCGAACACCAAATTGATGATTGCATAAGTGCAAAAAGCACCCAGGCCCTGCAGCAAATACAGCACAAGCAAGCCGGGCAAGATTGAGTAAAGCATATCATCAGTGTATTTCCGGATTATACATAACAGTGGCGGTTAGAAATTCATGAGAAAATAGAAAAAACCGGTTTGCAGTCGAAATGTTTAATTTTATTAGGAATGACTTATCCGTCTAAACGGATTACATACAGGTCTTACCCAAACAATTAAGATAACTCCTGAAGGCAGCAAAACAAAGGCAACTGGTGCATGTCGTTAGTGCAGGTTATCAGAGTCAATGATGACTTTATTCGGCCGGCGCTGAAATCAGCATTTTTGTTTGATAAAATATATATCAGGAGCCTAGAAAACATTAATTTTGCGAGGTGGCCAAGGGAATGAACCTTTGCCGTAAAACATAAATGTTCGATACAACCGACATTGTCGGATTCCTTTTGCCACCAGTTTATGGTCTGTATGCTAAACATTTTATGACCCTCACTGCGAAGGATAAGTCAGACCCCTTGGACAGTTCGAAGGGGAAATCATGATGTCTCATAATTTCCTAGAGTTATTGAGATTTAGGAGGATGGAAAACGATTCCCGGCCCCGGCGTCATATGTGGGTTGAGTTTGTTGTTGGTTCTGTCCTTGCTCCGACTCCACAGGTAGTCCAAGCTCAAGTGATGTTTAGACGTTGTAATTTGAACGTCGTGGTAAGTGTTGCGTAATAGCGAAATTATAAGGATTTGTATGGAGAAAATTCACTTCGAATTTGAACGTAAAATTAGGAACGATATTTGAATAAAAATGGCTCACCTGAACTTCTTTGTGTGTTTACTTGTGTCTTGCATGAGAGGTTTATGGGTCGATTCGAAGCTTTAGTTCCCGGCTTTAGTTCCACTGACAGGGGAACCCAACGAACAATCTTTGGTAAAATGTATTATTTTACTCAAATAAATTAAAATAAATGATATAAAAGCATTTCCAGGTGTTCTTTTAAGTTGCTGGGAAAAATATATCTGTTCCTTTATCCCAGCATAACACATAGGGAAATTCCCAGCCAGCTGGATAAAAAAATGTCTGTTTCCCAGCCAGCACTATTTGAACCTTTTTGTTTATTGTTTTGTACATTTACTGCCGTCTCGAACTTAACATGTTCGGGTATCTCTAAATACTACTTAAAATTGTAACTACGAAGCTGAGCCCTTTTAAGCCCCAAAGTGTCCTCCGAATTTCTTCGATCCAGTCTTTTTTCGATCTGCTCAAGTTAGCCAGCACAGTTTGTTCTTGCGACTCCTTTCTCAAGTCAACTAGCGCAAAAATGGTTCAATGAAAAAATATGCACCGGATATTTTGCCAGCCAGCAAGAATTCCGCTGGGGAACATTTAGACTTGCCTACAAGTCGAGCTCAGAGCTCAGCGCGAAGCGCGAAAGCGAGCGCGAAGCGCGAGCGGAAACGAGAAGCGAACGACTTTGAGAAAGTCTAGGGAACATTGGGTGCCGGCTGCACTGATTCTTCGAAGTGGAACTAGCTAAAACTCGCTGGAATCGCTTCGAATCGTCCCATAAACCACTCAAGACACAAGTAAACACACAAAGAAGTTCAGGTGAGCCAGTTTTATTCAAATATCGTTCCTAATTTTACGCTCAAATTTGAAGTGAATTTTCCCCGTACAAATCCTTATAACGTCGCTATTACGCAACACTTCCACAAACATCACTTGAGCTTGGGTTACCTGTGGTTACTCCGGTTTTCCTCCCTCCATAAAAACCAACATTTCCAAATTCCAATTTGATCTGGAAATAATGGAAGTAAGAGCCACCCCGTGGATTCCACTGTAATTCCTATTTATTTATTTATTTATTTATTTATTTATTTATTTATTTATTTATTTATTTATTTATTTATTTATTTACGGGCATAAGTAAAGGTTTTAATACTTCAATGCGACACTGCATAAACTTTCAAAATGGAGAAGAAGAAAGCGTATGCATGCAGCTGATCTAGATACATATGAAATAGTGTCATTGAACATTTCTACAATGTTGTATACTGATTCCAAAAGGATATCACTGATAGTCAACTCTCTCAAAGCGGACACTGGGTACCAGAGGTTTTCTCGCGGCATGCTTTCGTGGCGAGAATATAAAAGACAATGGAGACGTCATGCCTCCATTGTCTTTCGTATCGTAATACACCGTGTATTACGAAAGAGATGAGAGCGGTGAGAAAAGTCTGATATCCAGGGTTTGTATCAGGGTAGAAACAATCCAAAAGGAGCGAAAACCGGTGTTATCAACCTTTGCCCAGGAAAGGAAATTTCTGATCAAAATTCAAAGTCTTGCAATCATGCCAATCTTTACCATAGAAAGTTGAAGCGATATTGTTCAGGAGCTAAGTTGACCTGCTTACGAGATAACCATGCACGTTCATGGTGCAGCATATAGTCTAAAGACAGAACAAGTTAGCTGTTGCACAACAAATGAAAAGTCTGCATGCAGCCCACGTGATAGTATTAAACAATCCCAGACAACTGGGCGCTATCGACATTATCGGGGACAATAGTCTCGGTAATGCTTCGTTAACGACATTATTTTGTAATCGACAGGAGCCTTTATAGGCATACATTAGGCTCCTGTCATCGATCTTGATATTCCGGTTTGTTAATTCTAAAAGTTTATACTTGGAGGGATTTCGACTGCTATAAACGTCACAAGCAGCTTGAAGACTATGGGACTTAAAACGATATGTATTGTGTCGCCGAGTTTGTTTTTTAGAATATGAATATCACAGGCATTCTTCAACCAATCGGCGTAAACAGCTTTTACTTCTCATTTCTTTCCCTGTGTTTCACCTTTTATGGGGCACAAGTGTACAAACAATGTGGCTAAAGTTGAACTTCGGCTCAGTAATTTACAATCTATTTGCAAACGTCGATTTTGGACTTATATTAGCACCATGCGCAAAAAATAAACAATTATATATAGTCAAGAGATTATAATTGGACAACGTTATTTCACAACCCTTCGAGGCAATTTGACTGCAAATATCACAGACTAAAATATTGAAGCAAGACCGGGCAAGCAAGAAGGATTCCACAGGACTTAAACTGCTAGCCATATTACCGCGGCTGTTCGCATGAAATATTTAGTGACATGCATTGACGCAGTTTATGTTATATTTCAGACAAAAATACACTTGAAATTTCGTTGATAAATGGTTAAGTGTGCAGCAAAGCTGACAATATAGATAATTACAAATGCTGCACTGTGCGACCCTGACCATGACTAATAAAATTGTAAATATGTGTATAACGCTATGACAACGAGAGCGAGTGTGTCCGTACGAACGAAGGTAATGCATTGCGTGTCACCATGTGGGGGTTTAAGTTTGAACAAGATACCGGCAAAATAAAACTTTGCACGTGAGGTAGACAGCATGTAAACTGAATACATATTAAACTGATCTGTTTGCTCGGAAGGTAGGATTTAGAAACACTATATATAAAGTAAACTTCGCATTACCGGGCACGTAAGGTAGTTTGTGAGAATAGAAAACTAGCATTTGAGTGCTGTTCTGACACGAGGCAATTTTCACGGTTTCGTGCGGCTTGCAGCGCAACGCTGACGAAAGCATTGCGAGATTACATGTTATAAGCTTGCAACTTGCCCCGCAACGTTGCGAAAAGTAGAGAAGTGTTCAACTCGCAACGCAAATTTTTCGTTGTGAGACAGGTTGCAAAGAGAGGATGCACGCGCAGTTTCATTGACAACTTGTCTCGCAACAGCTCTCGTTAACGTTGCGTTGCAAGTTGTAGGACCTTGTACGGAAAAAAAAATTGCTCAGCTGAGCCGGTAGCCATGAAAATAAACAGGACCAGGGCCATTAGAACAGAAGTGACAGAGCATGATTTCAGCAGAGTCGAAAATAACTTTAATTGACAATCACGTATGTATAGAGCTGTATAAATAACCGTCATTAATTTGTTCAGTGCAGCAAAAATAAAGCATCGATGATTTCATCAGCAAGCCTGACGCACGTATAGAGCTAGTGTATGAATAACCCCCAATAACCTTCAATAAGTTGTTGCAAGCAAATAGAAATATATACAGAACTGACTTGCGCAAGGCTTGAAGATGAGGTAGTTTCGTGAAATACAGCCTGGAAATAAACTTCATTCGATCATCAACAATGAGCAACTGTCCAGCTTTGCGTGACTGTGTGCAGTATATACCCCCAGCCCAACACAAAACAGTGTTGTACTTGCATTTGATCTTCATACTTGTTGAAATGTCATAGGAAGTATAGAAAAGGAATTAGCTATCCATTTTAATGGATTTATGACGAATACAAATCCTGAAAGAGGCAAGGAAGTTTAAGGAGAAGAAACGTGTCTCCTGATCCCCGGCTCAGAAATAAGTCGAATTAAACATGTTAAAGGGTAATCACGCATCAATCATTGTTTGAACTATTATGCCAAATAAAATATTGAATAAAAAATTTTGGTTTCAAACTTTTTCTGGATAGGTGAACTATTTACGTTTATAATTTCTTTATTTTACCACACGTGAGAACGAACTACAAACAAGGCGTACAAGAAAGTTCTCATGCAAGTTATCATAAAAACATCTAAGAATCATCCTTATTATTTTTTAGCCGGATTTTTGTGGCGTCCGACAGACTTTCAACGGGAAGTGATAAGAACTTATGCCCGCACCCTTAAAAATGTACAAATTTGTTTATTGAATATGACGTCAATTTGCCGTTTAAAGGTGACTGAGAGAACGCGCAACTATGCGAGCGTGATTACACTCTAGTATACTGGTTTGACAGGTTAAGAATAGGAGCGAAGTTGAACTGTAAGTGCTCACGCTAACGGTGAAACGCAGGACGAAAAACGATGCTTTTTTTACTGTGATATGTTGCTAAGTAAAGGGTCCTTATTGCACTCAATGCTCGTAAAATATCCGCGCGCATTACCTGTCAAACAACGCAATGCAAAATTGTGGATGATGATTAATCCTAAGGTGCAGGGAGCGTGAGCGTTCAGACTGCGGATAATAGCTCTTTAGCAGTTATTTCCTATACAGCTTTTATTTGGCAGTCTGATTAACCAATCAATTGAATTTTGATTTGTTGATTACCGGTAGATTAACGGATAATCTGGCTGGTAATGTGCCCATCGCCAGACGACTTAGCCTGTGAACAGGCTTCGATAAAGGAGAATTATCGATATGTCAAAGAAGAGGAATTATCTCGCTAGTTCCAAAGAAAGATAAACCAACAAATATACTCAATAATCTGAGACCAATCTCCTTACTAAATACTGATTATAAAATTGCAACAAAAGCAATTGCCAAGAGGCTCGAAAAGATTCTCCCACATATAATAAACCCCGACCAAACAGGATATGTTAAAGAACGTTACATCGGAGAAAATATAAGACTCATTAACGATATGATTAAGTACACATCGAACAAAAACATCCCTGGAGTTGCTATTTTTCTTGATTTTGAAAAAGCCTTCGATTCAATAGAGTGGAATTTTCTTTTCAAAGTCCTTGACAGGTTTAATTTCGGACATGATTTTAAAAACTGGATTAAAGTATTCTACAGTAACATTTCCAGCTGTGTAACCAATAATGGTTATGCGTCAGAATTCTTTAATCTGCAACGGGGCGTAAGACAAGGATGCCCATTATCCGGCATGCTTTTTGTATTAGGCATCGAAATATTAGCTCTTGCAATTAAGAATAATCCCAACATTGAAGGTATCAAAGTAGGAACACAGGAAATAAAAATTTCTCAGTATGCCGATGATACAACCTCATTTTTAAAAAATCTTAATTCAGTAAAAGAACTCTTAGACATCTTAGAAAAATTCGAAAGATGTAGTGGTTTGAAAATTAACCCTTCTAAGTCGGAGGCATTGTGGTTGGGCAAATGGAAGAATAGAAAAGATACTCCTTTTAGTTTCAGATGGCCAGATGAATCTGTTTATGCTTTGGGGATACATTTTTCTAACAATGAAAAAGTGAGTGAGCAATTAAACTTCCTCAAAAAGCTCAACGACTTACAAAATACTTTAAGCAGCTGGAAAAGAAGAAAATTAACATTACTAGGTAAAATTAATATTGTTAAAACGTTAGGTCTTTCAAAACTCGTCTTCAATGCATCTGTTCTGCCTGTCCCAAATACTTTTTGTGAAGCAGTAAACAATATAACATTTAATTTTATTTGGGACAACAAGAAACCAAAGATTAAAAGAACTACAATTATCGGTGAAAAAGAAAATGGTGGTTTAAACATGATTGATTTTACATTAATGAATAAAGCACTAAAATGCGCCTGGGTGAAACGTTTCAAATCAACGAGAAAAGCAGCATGGAGAATTATTCCTGATGCGGCCACTTTTCAAAAGGGAGGTTTCGATTTTCTACTGTCGTGCCAGAAGTGCACTAGCAAAGATGTTAATATCAGAGATTTACCGCCTTTTTACGAAAAGATCTTACAATATTGGTATGAACTAAGAGAAGCTGAAAACACCTTCCAAGATAATGCTTTAAAAACCGTAATTTGGAATAACCGCGATCTTAAAGTTAACAACAAGACTGTCTTCTGGCGTGCCTGGTTTGACAAAAACATTATTTGCTTAGACAGCCTGCTTGACGAAAATCTAAACTTTTTAACGTATGAAACATTTCTCGCAACGTATCAAATACAAACAGATTTCTTGACTTATTACGGTCTAATTAACGCAATTCCTGCAGAGGCTAAAAAATCGATCAAGAAACTAAAAACTCAGCGAAATACTTCAAACCAAGTGTTTTTAGATGTCAAAAACTTCACAACTAAAGCCGTATACCAAAAATTTGTTAAACACACGTTCAAAGATCCCACGTCAAAGCAACGTATTTTAGATTATGGAATTGAATCAGAACAAACGACTGACTATTACAAACTTGCTTTCACTATTACAAAGGAAACTAAACTAGTAATGTTTCAATATAAGATCCTGCATAATATAGTTTTTACAAAAAGTAAGTTGTTCAAAACAAAGCTAGCAGACAATAGCTTATGTTACTTATGCAAATCAGGAACTCAAGACCTTAAACACATGTTATTTCTCTGCCCTATTGTTGCTCAATTCTGGGACTCATTTAGTGAGTTATACAAAGAGTATATGCCCTCAGCAATAGAGCTTTCTATTGTCAAAATCATGTTTGGAATTCTTAAAAGAGACAAGTTTGATAGACTTATCAATCATTTAATTCTTATCGCGAAATATTATATTTATTGCTGTAGTGTTAAAGAGGAGCCATTATCTATATCAACGTTCCAAGCCATAGTTGTAAGTAAAGCTGAAATTGAAAAACGAATTGCAACTAGGTCTAACTCTTTGACAACTTTTTATCATAAATGGAAGCCCTTAATAGACGCAAAGATCATACAAAAGTAAAGATTGCTCTGTAAGCGAACATTTTTTCTCTTGACCCCGTACTTGTTCTTTATCCTTCTTTGTTTGCTGCGTATCTGTGTTTTTAGAACTATAATATGTAATAATATAAGTATATCCAAATAGCTTGTTTTAAGTTGTAACCTTGTATTGTTAGTTGTTTTGTAACTTTTTTTTGTTTATTTATGTATTTTATAAATTGTAAAGAGTTGTTAACACTAATAAAGTGCCAAAAAAAAAAAAAAAAAAAAAAAACAGGCTTCTTTTTGGGGAATTGGGTTAGGTTAAAATCGGCGAGCGAAGCGAGCCAAGCGCGGACACAGGCTACAGACGACTATAATCAATACGGGCGACCGTGGACAGGGTTCATTTCCGTCTCTGTAAACTCAGTGAATTTATTGATCTACAAAGTTTACCTTTATATAACTGAAAGAGTGATCCCAGGTAAATAAACTGATAAGTATATATATTTAGTTTCTTTAGGTGAATTGACCCTGTATCCCTTTTGTTCAACTATTATTAAATCAGGTCACACAAGGCTACTGAGGTTCAGTCAGGATATGAAAAATGTCCCATGTATGAAAAATGTCCCATGTATGAAAAATGTCCCATAGTATGGTGAGGTAAATGAAAAACGAAAAAGGGATCCTTGAATAAACACCCCTATATCAGACCACGTCTCCATGATCTAGTACCTTAAAAGAAATTAACGCCCCGGGCGTTAATTCGATCGAGATAGGGTCTTTTGCCGAACAAGCTACAATCAGTGTCAGGAGTCGTTCAAACAGCCTTCCCTTCACACAATGAACGCTCGTCTTCATTTGGTTTTTCCAATAACATTGAAAGGTTGGGAGGGAGGGAAACACCATTTATACACCATCCAACACACAGTCCAACGTTTTGTCACAAATCTATATAACATTGTTGTTACTCACACTTGGAATACATCGAATAGTTAATATATACAGTGATAATCTGGTCAATCATGACATTCAGTATATTCACGTGTTTAGGCCGACCTACATCAGCGAGGTAACCTTCGCACCGTACTGTAATGCAACAGAAATAGGATTAGGATTGTTGCTAACAAACACAACTGGTAGAAACAATCAACTCTGACAGTGGCCATTTTCGAATCAAACACCCTTAGTGGTACCTAACCACGAATTTTTACCCCTAAGGGTACGATGATTACCCCTGTCAGCCCCCCCCCCCCCCCCAATTTGTACGTCCGAGGGTTAATACTCTAAAAGGTATCAGAACCACTCTGCCAGTGGTCATTTTCGATTCAATCACCCTTATATATAGTGGTACCATACGAAGACCTTTAACCCCTGAGGGTACAATGATTGAGAAAAATTGTCAGCACACCTATACATAACTTTTTGTAGCTCCCCTTTTATCCTTGCATAAAATTTACTGACCCACCCCCTATCATGCACTAGCCCCCACCCTCTAATAACCGGTCCCTTATGTCGCCACATTCCACCAAATCTGAAACTAAATTGAATAAAAAGATTCTGAAGAGCAAAACAGAAGCGGTAGTGTGTTGTACTGGGAACTAGTATAACACGCGGTAACATCCGGGACTTCATGTAACTAGAGAGAGGAGATTACCTTATTATAGGAAATTAACGCTCCTATAAATTAAGGTCTTTGAAATTAACGCGACTTAAATTAACGCGAATTGGAGGGAAAATTTCTTTCGAATAAAGGAAATTAACGCGAGAGAGGGGAAAATTTTTCAAAATGAAGAAAACTGAACGCGATTATTGATGTCTCTTAAGATATTTTGGCTGACTGTGTAGTACAAGAAAAAAAACGGATGTCGAGAACCGCTCTTCTGAAAGCGAGAATGAACTGGAAATATTGCAGATGACATATCTTTAAGGCTTTTCCATTGCAAAAGATTGAAAAATAATGTGTAGAAAAGAGAAGGTTATTGTTTCCTAGTTGCTATTTGTGTTCGGACGGTATCCAGAATTTGGGGTGAAATTAAGGTCTCGGAAATTAACGCTCCACTTAAATAATGTCGCGGAAATTAACGCTTACAAAAATTAACGCGACTTAAATTAACGCGAATTTTAAGAATTCGCATTAATTTCATGGAGCGTTAATTTCCTATAATAAGGTAAAAACCGATGATGGCGACCAAGTGTGGTTCTTTGCTTGTGACTTTGTGTCCTGACTTCGTTTCTCTTCTTCGGTCTAAAACACTACATTGGCGACGAGGATTTGTTTCAATGGCGGAAAGGGCTCTGCAAACGCTGGATCTATCGGGATCCTCGGCACAAGTAGCGAACAAATGGCGAAAAAGTGAAAAAGTGCAGGATTACAAGGATGGAAGTGGATTCATCAATTTTGATTTAGTGACCGGCGTGGTCAAGAAATCAAAGTTTCCATTCTGGTGGAATTTTGAGATTTTAATCGTTAATTTCTCCTCTTTGTTCATATTTCTTTGCGTACATCGCTTTTCCCGTTTTTTATTCCTATTTTAAGATAATAAAATTAAGCTTAAAGCAAGTTCCTGGCCATAATCATAAGAACCCGATATTTCAGCCGCGACACTCTCCCTTAATATTGGAGACAATTTGACTGCGAATTAACGTCATAGGCAGCTTGAGTATGGAACTTTAAAATGATGAGTATAGAAATATTGTCTCAGTTTGCCTTAAACGAAAATATTTCTCTGAAGTAACACGGGTCACGATTATTCAACCAACCGCAATGATGGCGTAAACAACTTTTACTTATCCTTTTTTTCCCCTTCTTTCGCCTTTTGTGGAGAACAAGTGTAAAAACAATGTGGCTAAAACGATCCAATTAAAAGTAACTTCAGCTCAAGAATTAACAATCTATTCTTAGAAACTTCGATTCAATTTTGAGATATTAGCAACTATGGGCAATAATACATTAGTTAAACCGTCAATGATATTTTGTTTGCCAGTATTCTCAGGTAGATTAAGCCCATGAGGGATTCCATATGACTTTTATTAGCAACACATTATTCAGTGCTGTTTTTCTATAATATCTAAGTGGTACGCATTTCGCAATTTTTGCTATATTTGTATCAATGATGACGATTTTAGTAAAAACTTTAAAAGCAGACAAAAAACACTTGAAATTCGTTAATAGCATATCAGAACATGGTTAAGTGTGCAGCAAAGCAATATAGATAATTACCAATGCTGTACTTTGTGATACCATGTGACTGATAAAATTGAAAATCGTATAATGATATGCCACATGGTCAAGCCCAAATCATACCGTCCAGAAGGACGTCGGACACCTTATTGAGACTTATATAACGGAGTAACTGGTTCGCTTTCAGTTGAGGTTGGGGGTAGCAGTTTATATAGTTAAATTTAGGACTAAACAACCCGAGAAGCTAGGTGGTAGCAGTGGTACGGTAGGCTATGTAAGCCTAAGCTGAGGTCATAGGTTCAATCCTGAGTGGGGATTTTAGATTTTCTCTTTTACACTTAAAAATTTATTGAAAATAAAATTCGAAGTGTCAACATTACGTTATATAATTGTCAATAAGGTGTCCGACGTCCTTCTGGACGGTATGATTTAGGCACAACCATGCCAACACTCCTCGTTCCTAGAGTCTTCTTCTTCTTCTTCTTCTTCCATTAAACTTGCCTCCTTCACTTCTGAACTTCTGAAGTCTCTCCTCTTCCCTCCTCCGTAGATCAGGAGCGAAGGAGAGCCTGAGAACGAAGTTGAGAAATTGCGTGTCTATGAGTCCTACACATTTTTCGTTTTATTTAGTGGGATTTCATTTAATATTAAATTGAATTATAGGCGAGGATGTAAACAAATTAGTTGACGTAACTATCTTTTAATTTTTCTCAAAATAATGAGCTTTTTTCGTTGAAAACTGACCAAAACTCTTCTTCCATTAAACTTGCCTCCTTCACTTCTGAACTTCTGAAGTCTCTCCTCTTCCCTCCTCCGTAGATCAGGAGCGAAGGAGAGCCTGAGAACGAAGTTGAGAAATTGCGTGTCTATGAGTCCTACACATTTTTCGTTTTATTTAGTGGGATTTCATTTAATATTAAATTGAATTATAGGCGAGGATGTAAACAAATTAGTTGACGTAACTATCTTTTAATTTTTCTCAAAATAATAAGCTTTTTTCGTTGAAAACTGACCAAAACTCTTCGCGCCTGATCAAAATTATGTTGGAAAATGGCGCCGACAATATTATGCAGTTCACTTTTTAAACGCTTAGAACTTTTGTTTAGTAAACTTTCAAAACGTTTGGTAAATTGACAGAGTATTGGCAATATATTAAACTTTGAACAGTGAAAATTACAACCTTAACTTTGCTTAACTTTTGCAAATTTCTTTTGTTTGACTGCGGTTAAGTCTATGAGTGGCAACACCCAGGTAATCCGCGTAAGTTCAAAATAAACCTGGCACTTAAAGTGGATTGTAAAATTAGAAACTGATTTCGACCACGTGCATTCAAATAAACCGTTACACGTAAGAAAGGTTGTTAAGATAAAGAACGCTCCTCTACCATCGCCCGGAATGCCATTGTCTTTCGCGACATGTACTTACAGTGCCCAGTTTCTTGATGCGCAGCATAATTATTTGCATATACATAACAGGTTAACAATCGTGCTGTAATTAAAGGCTGGGCGGGCCGCGCTCTTTTCAAAGCATTATGTTAACAAATTCGTTCGCGGCAAAATTTTTTTTGTTTTTTGAATCTTTAGATTCGTAATGGTTAGAGCGCGATGGCAAAAACATTTTCCGCAGAACATGGTTTTCAGTTAAAAGCTTTGCCAAATAGCGAGCGCCTTGCGCGGGTCACTCGCTTGTTCGTTACCGTTTTCTACTCACGCTCTCTACATAACTTTAATATGGCGGACGACTGAAGAGGCTCGAAGACCGAAATTTTTAATCAAACTACTGCGTTTTAACAGTGTTTAGATCGTTTTAAAATTATTTTAAGTGCGTCGAATGTCTATAAAAGACGTAATGTCCTATTCTTCTCGCTCTTTACAGAGCGTTTTGTTAACAAATTCGTGTGCGGCAAGATTTTCAGTTTGACTCGTTAGATTCGCAATGGTCAGAGTACGATGACATAAACATTTTCCGCAGAACATGGTTTTCAGTTAAAAGCGTTGCCAAATAGCGAGCGTGAATCACGGGTCACTCGCTTGTACGTTGCGCTTTGTTTCTCGTGCTCTTCACAAAGCGTTTTGCAGTCCAGATCTAGACGCGCTCTTTTACTCGATCGGTTAACGTAGTTCAGACCTAGAGCACATTAACTGAGGTTTAAAAAAATAATATAGGCCTTTCTATTTACAGGACAATGAGAAATGTGAAATAAATGATTGCTTCTCTTTGAAATCCTAACTTGAACAAGCAAACTCAAGCGCCCGCCTCTCACGACTGAGGGAACATTGTTTGTGTTGAGATAATTATTTAAATTTGAATCCGTTTGCCGGTCTCGTGGGAGTTCGTAGGAAGACATTTTGGAGCGCCATTTTTAGTTTACGGAACACCTTCTAGAAAATTGCGCTTTGATACTATTTCCACGCATCGTATTAAATCCAAACTTCGCCAATCTTTTGCTTAGACATGAGGCTGACATTTCCAGGGTGAACCTTAGTTAGCAAGTCCTTTCTTGAAGAGAAAGACCATCCTGAATATCAATGCGGTGTTTTTTCCATACTGAAATCAGCGAATAAAACGAATTTTAGAACGCGATTCGATAGTAGTTGTCCATATCTCAGGGAAATAAAAAGGGTATTAAATGATTCCTTAACACCTCTTCTGAAAAAGCAAGGGTGAACCTAAAAGCCAAAGTACTTAGTTTTTTTGTTATGGAGTAAAACATACACCTTGTTTCGCCATTTCTCACCATTTTCTTTGTTATTTGGCTCCGTTTGTCACACGGAAGCTTTTCAAATTTAGCGCTCTGGACCGTAAGAAGGTCCCGGATATGTCGCGGCATTGTCGGCGATGACACTTTGTGATGCCAGTCATGGAGTAACGTGCACGCCCCAGGACACTTTGTGATGCCAATCATGAAGTAGCGTATCACCCCCCCCAGGACACTTTGTGATGCCAATCATGAAGTAGCGTATCACCCCCAGGACACTTTGTGATGCCAGTCATGGAGTAGCGTGCACCCCTCAAGGACACTTTGTGATGCCAGTCATGGAGTAGCGTACCAACCCCGAGGACACTTTGTGATGCCAGTCATGGAGTAGCGTGCACCCCCAGGACACTTTGTGATGTCAGTCATGGAGTAGCGTACCAACCCCCAGGACACTTTGCGATGTATGTCATGGAGTAGGGTACTACCCCCAGGACACTTTGTGATGCCAGTCATGGAGTAGCGTGCCACCCCGCAGGACACTTTGAGATGCCAGTCGTGGAGTAGCGTGCAACCCCCATGTGTCAGTAGAACAAAAGCGTGGAAATCGGAAGGCGAGACTGAAAGGAATAGCACGCTTCGTGTGTTCCGGGTGAGTGGAAGATCTGAGGAGATATTGATGTTTGTCCGTGGGCTTAGTACGCAGGTCTGTCTGGATGTGATTGTCGATTAACTGGACTTGTACGAACGCTTCGGAGAACATCGCCGCTCAGTGACTAAACTTCATTTACTACAGACGCCTACTCCAATCTCACAACACTTCAACCAGCCAGGCCACTCACTCAATGATATCATATCCATTCCCATCGAGCTTGTAAAAAACATAAGAGACTCTGTCAGAAAGGCGCGTGAAGCTCATCCCATCGATAAAGCAAAAACACTAGAACCTTCGGGTATTAATAAACGCGATGATCTGCATTAATTAAATGTTATCTTAGCAAAACTGCCTGTCATTATTTACTCGGGCACAAAATATATATCTTTTATTTTACTTTATTTTTCTTCCCTCGATCTTTTTTCCGCCGTAAGGATCAGTTTGCCGTGTTTTTTTACATTTATTCAAGTTTTTCTACTGATCCAGATCTTTGTCACTGTTGCGACACCTCTCATTGGTTTGTAGTTGTGGTTTTTGCTGTTCATTGTCATGCACTTACAGTGCCAGTTTCTTGATGCGCAGTATAATTATTTGCATATACAGAACAAGTCGGTTGTAATTGGTCAACAGATTAAGCTTTGGGAATACTCTAGTCTCTAGTGTCTTGGCAGATTCAACTGCTGTCAATTACACGGTTTGATGCGTGTTGTAAATCCCAAGGTGTGATAAAATTAACAATCGTGCTGTAATTAAAGGCGGGCCGCGCTCTTTTCAAAGCATTTTGTCAACAAATTCGGGAGAGGCTGTACCTTTCCAAACAAGCTCAGTGATTGGCTAACGAAACAATAGGTTAAACAACAGAAACAATAGCCCTAGACCTAAACACAATAGAAGCTACAGTACTACCGGGTCAATAAAAATAGAGGTCTGGAAGAGCTACAGTACTACTCACAAATTCGTGTGCGGCAAGATTTTATTTGTTTTTTGAATCTTTAGATTCGCAATACTTAGAGCGCGATGGCAAAATCATTTTCCGCAGAACATGGTTTTCAGTTAAAAGCTTTGCCAAATAGCGAGCGCCTTGCGGGGGTCACTCGCTTGTTCGTTACCCTTTTTTACTCACGCTCTTTACAGAACTTTTATATGGCGGACGACTGAAGAGGCTCGAAGACCGAAATTTTTAATCAAACTACCGCGTTTTAACAGTGTTTAGATCATTTTAAAATTATTTTAAGTGCGTCGAATGTCTATAAAAGACGTGATGTCCTATTCTTCACGCTCTTTACAGAGCGTTTTGTCAACAAATTCGTGTGCGGCAAGATTTTCATTTTGACTCGTTAGATTCGCAATGATCAGAGTACGATGGCAAAAACATTTTCCGCAGAACATGGTTTTCAGTAAAAAGCGTTGCGAAATAGTGAGCGTGAATCACGGGTCACTCGCTTGTACGTTGCGCTTTGTTTCTCGTGCTCTTTACAAAGCGTTTTGCAGTCCAGATCTAGACGCGCTCTTTTACTCGATCGGTTAACGTAGTTCAGACCTAGAGTACATTAACTGAGCTTTTAAAAAATAATATAGGACTTGTGAAATAAATGATGGCTTCTCTTTGAAATCCTAACTTGAACAAGCAAAAGGCAAGCGCCCGCCTTTCACCACTGAGAGAACATTGTTTGTGTTGAGATAATTATTCAAATTTGAATCCGTTTGCCGGTCTCGTGGGAGTTCGTAGGAAGACATTTGGAGCGCCATTTTTAGTTTACGAAACACCTTCTAGAAAATAGCGCTTTGATACTATTTCCACGCATCGTATTAAATCCAAACTTCGCCAATCTATTGTTTAGACATGAGGCTAACATTTCCAGGGTGAACCTTAATTAGCAAGTCCTTCCTTGAAGAGAAAAACCATCCTGAATATCAATGCGGTGTTTTTTCCATACTGAAATCAGCGAATAAAACGAATTTTAGAACGCGATTCGATAGTAGTTGTCCAAATCTCAGGGAAATAAAAAGGGTATTAAATGATTCCTTAACACCTCTTCTTAAAAAGCAAGGGTGAACCTAAAAGCCAAAGTACTTAGTTTTTTTGTTATGGAGTAAAACATACACCTTGTTTCCCCATTTCTCACCATTTTCTTTGTAATTTGGCTCTTTTGTCTGACGGAAGCTTTTCAAATTTAGCGCTCTGGACCGTAAGATATGTCGCGGCATTGTCGGCGATGACACTTTGTGATGCCAGTCATGGAGTAACGTGCACCCCCAGGACACTTTGTGATGCCAGTCATGGAGTAGCCAGCCATCCCCCCAGGACACTTTGTGATGACAGTCATGGAGTAGCGTACCACCCCCAGGACACTTTGCGATGCCAGTCATGGAGTAGCGTGCATCCCCAGGACACTTTGTGACGCCAGTCATGGAGTAGCGTGCACTACAACAACTGGTTTGAACAAATGAAATTTGTGCGTCGATACCCCAGCCACCTCTCATCGCTCCCGGCCGCTTAAAGGGGCCTTTTCGTGCGAACATCCCAGAAATCGGGAGCGATGAAAGATAGATGTATTCACAGGCTTCTTGCTTTTTTTAATATTATTTAAACATATTCATTGGCGAAGTCAGTGCCCTAAGAGTTACAACGCTCATCGCCGGAGGGCTCACTTGGATGAGATTAATTACAGCCGGTAGTATCTTCAAAATAGAAATGACCAGGGGGGTGGGAGGGGTTACTCTGTGCCGCTGGGACTCTTAAACTTTTACCCTATACCAGATTATGTTCAGCTGATTTTGGAATTAACACTAGACTAGAAACCGAAAATCCCTGCGGGGAGACTGGGTGGAGGAAGCGAGGAAACCTCGTCTCCCCGCATTTTTTAAGCTCGTTTTTCTTCGTACCTTCCCTAACTATTCGCGCTTTCCCCACTATCTGAACGCCTGGAACAGGCTAAGCATTTCAGGAAATGCAGGCTGAACTGATCAGAAATAGTTTGAAATAAGCTTTCATGTGAGGATTTTTTTTTGTGCAATAGAGACCTAAAACGACCAATAGAAGTTCGATTGGTCGTTAAAAGAAACTATAAGCAACGTGTCTGGCTTATTTGCGTGAGCTGAAAGAAGAAAGGCAAAAAGGAAGTCTGAAAAGAAAGCGGCTTAATATTAAGCCCCCGATGAATCATCAATCATTCACATCATGTAAAATTTTGAATGAAAACATTTGAACGAGTTCAAAACCTTGTTGGGTGGGCGGCGTGGGGTGGGAAGTGAAAATGTTAACGACCGAATAAATAATTGGCCCCTCGGGCTTTATTTTTTTGCAAGATAAGGGGGAGGGCGCCCCCCCCCCCCCCCCCCCCCGGTCGCCTCCCTAAGATTCGCCACTGTTTACAGTGTGAATGAATTCGATAACGATTTTATGGAATACAAAAAATTTTGAGTTCAGGCTTAGGCGCTACAGTAGATAGTGTTTAAGAAAATGTTAAGTCATTTATTAGCCGCAGCTTCCGGCAGACATTAAACGTGCCAGAGCTAAGAACTTCTGCCTACAGCCTATAAACAAGTACATAAACATGATCCTTGATCCTTTCACATCCTTTACTTCCAAATCTTGAGTCATGTCATATATGCATGTTATGTGGTTGTATTTAACTTTTGCGTCTTTGAATGAAGTCGGCCTTTTTTCGAACTGTTTAAATGAAAGCTCTTTAGCGGTTCTTTCCTATCGAGATGTTTGTTTTTCATGATCAGTATTTTTCAAAACGAAATTCTCAATTTTTCCTGAAATTTGATAGCCTGCATAGCAGACGCAGGGGTTTTACCTGAATTTTAAATAAATTTTAACAGGATTTAAGAAGGGATAGCCGGAGAAAGAAAATGGTTTTTGGAACACCAACAGACAGTTGATACCAACACAAGAGCACCCCGGGTTGCTAGTGGACAAACTTGGTATCCGTCTATTAATTATTAACTACAAAATTCTAATTTTAAAACTTCACTAAATCTTCAATATTTCTTATTTCTCTAAATTTTACAAATCCTTTGAGAAAAACTATTTCCTCCCAAAAATACCCAAAAATTTACAAAACATCCCACAAAATAGATTCATGAGATGAATGAAGGGTTTTTAGATTGCTTGAAACGAGAACGAGATATGCATTGTTAAAGGGAGGCCCTGTCAGGGTAAATTCCGACAGGCGACATGACCCAAAAAGTAGCGACTGTACGTAAAATGAAATAGCGACAAAAGACAAATGTTCGTTCAATTCCACAACCCCCCCCCCCCCCCCCCCCCCCACCCCGGCAGGGCCTCTTAAGTAACGGAAAAGTGCATTCAGGTAAAATCCCGCCCTGGGTCGCCCTTGCGGTGAATTTACGAGGACGCGCGCGAGAGGAGAACGCGCGAAGACCTGGGAAGGAAAGGACTCCCGCCAGTGGCTTGGTTACCAAGGACGAGTGGAAAATTGAGAAAGGAAGTGAAAAGTAGGAAGCTTCAGCGAGCTTTCCTTTTATCAAGTGCTGAACTAAACTTTAAATTTCACATGAGGAATGGACTCTTGGTTTTGACCGCTATAGTCCAGGTAAGTTTATAACTACTACGTCTCGTACACTGATCTAGGAATGCCTGTTTGTGTCTTGTTTTGGTAAGCTAAATATATGCCTTGTATCGAAATGTTGATAAGAATTTTTCTCAATTCAAGCTTATATAATTAGTTTATTTTACTTTGACTTCTACAGATTTCGTTAATCAGAAGCTTGAAAGACACTTGTAATGCAAAAACTGAACAATACTGCAATCAAATGTCAGAATCACCGGAGGTAGAGGACGACAAAATGGGACAATGTGAGTTTTCGGCAAACATACTTTACCTCTTTTAATATGGTCATTTTGTGCAGTCTGTAATAAGCTTAAAACGTAAGTCACACAACATAACACAACAAAATAGGCTTAATCATTTGCCAGCAACTAGCGATGCACGTCTGATGAGTGCATTGTACTGTGAAACAACTTGTAAAATACATCTCATGTTCTGCGACATCCTGCCTCCTACGCTTGTGAAAAGTGAAAGACTAGTGAATTTTTCCCGCACCTCATGCCCACAAGTTTCAAAGGGCAGGTGTTATGCAAAAATATTATTTAGAAACTTTTCTGAACTAATAATGTTTTATTATTTTTTACTGTGTGAGAGAGACATTCATTGTAATATTATAAAAGCTATCCAACATCCAGAGTCAGGGTGATTTTAGACATGGCTGTAAAGTTACATTTTATTAAGACACCTACACTGCCTACAATATACTGAGATCATTTTTTCAGTATAAATTTAACATATGTTGCCGTTTATAGATTTGGGTTTAAAGGAGAAGGAAATGGTTTTTCCACAAACATTGGAAGAGTTTGGATACAAGTTCAATGAAGGTTGGTAATTTTAATTTTCAAGGCTGAAAAGAAAAACATTTCAAGTCATCTAGTGGCAGTGATTCATGTACGCTGACAAACTAAGGTGGAGCAGTCACTCACACTCAACTCCCTCCTCTCCCCCCATCTCATGTCCCTTGCTTGAGGGCTTGTTCTTGAAGTCATCTGACTCTTGACTGTTTCTACCAATGAGAGTGGTTGTTTTATGGTTTTCAAGAATGCATGGGACTGAATATATACTCTGGTTGGACAATGTAGCAGCTGTTGTAAGGTCTCACACCATTGGTTCAGTGTTCTCACCAGGCCGCGGCCTTGCGGGATTCCCGCCAAAAAAATTGAGATGGCGCACCAAAAGCCAAGAAGATGCACCCGTTAGGGCGCAGAAGCAAGCTTCGAGTGAAACAGACTTTTGAATGTTTATGAGTAGTTTAATGGTCAATCGAACACCCCAGCATTTTGCTTGTTCAAATGAATAAAAACATTTATCAAAAAATTTAAAGCCTTTAAATTGCCTTTACCCTCATTGGTCATATGTACGTGGTGAAGGTTTGCATAAGCATTGCTATCAAATCGTAAACATCTTGTCCGCCATGTTGGATCAGGTACATGTAGGTACTTCATGTAACAGACCTTTTGGAGTGACTTTGTCCCTCTAATATTCTTACAGGACCCCTATTTTTCAGCAGAGGGGGCCCTGCGATTCCCCAAGGCAAAATCCTGGTGAGAACACTGTTGGTTCGATGCCCATTTGAGAGGACAATACAACAAATGACAGAAACATTCATCCACAATGCCTTAAACAATAGAGCTGCTACAGTACCACAATGGTCAAATGACATTCTTTCTTGTCTGATTTGCACTAAATGATGTTCTAGATAAGTTGAAACTATTTTTAATTGGGACTGGCTCTCTGCAGAAGGACAAATGAGGAACACAGAAACTGATGAACCATTCAAGTTTGAAGTCAAACAAGGTGACAGGTCCTACAATCAAAAGCACTATGAAGCCCTGGGTGAGGTAGGGTCTTAAAATTTGCTTATTTTTTGTGTTTATAAACACACTAGATTTATTCATTGTGTAGTTCCAGAAAAAATCCATACCCACCCCATGGAAGGTCATTGGAAATTCCTAGGGGGAGGGGGGTCTTAAAAGCCAACATTTTAGAAGCAATGTCTGAAGCTAAACTGGAATTTCCTGGGGGGCTGACGGGGGTGCTAAACAAAAAAACCTTCCGTGGGGGGAGTATGGATATTTTCTGGAACTGCACATTCTAAAGCTACAATGTAGTAATAGGGTGGTTTTCAGATGGGTGTCAAAATCACAGTAATCATTCTGGCCAATCACGACAAACGAGGCAATATAGTGATCAACCAATCAGAAATTAAAGTGCACCTAACCCCAAATTTTTATTTTGCTTAATCAACTCTATGTACGTTAAAAAGTTGACTAGTTAAATATTTCATGTTTTTAACGTCGCGTTAGTGAGTTATAGAGATTTGAATTCACAAAATGCTAATTAGATGACGTATATTCGGGAATTTGCCATTATTTCTACGTCAATTAACAATACGCAACTTAAGGAAAATGAAAATGAATTTGAGAAATACCAAATATAAACTGTGGATAGTCAACTGATTCGTAAAAAACAAGTAGTTGTATGATAAATCATTCCCAAATTTACGTCATCTAATTAGCATTTTGTAAATTCAAATCTCTATAACTCGATCACTAACGCGACGTTAAAAACAAGAAATATTTAACTTTTCAACTTTGCAACGTACATAGAGTTGATTAAGCAAAAAAACGATTTGGGGTTAGGTGCACTTTAAAGTGCCTATCCCCAAATAGTGCCTAAATTATTTTCAGAATCAGCCCTATGTACATTGAATAGTTGAATGGTAAAATATGTCTTGTTTTGAACGTCGCATTTGTGAGTTATAGAGATTTGAATTTTCAAAATGCTAATTAGATGACGTCAACCCGGGAATTTGCCATTATTTCTACACCAATTTACAATGCGCCGTTTACAGCTTGAGGATAATTTATTTCATAAATACTAAAAATAAACTGTGGATAGTCAATTGATTTGTAAAAAATATTACTTGGAAGTAAAAACAAGTAGTTGTATAATAAATGATTCCCGAGTTGATGTCATCCAATTAGCATTTTGTAAATTCAAATCTCTATAACTCACAAACACGACGTTCAAAACAAGAAATATTTTACCATTCAACTATTCAATGTACATAGAGTTGATTCTGAAACTAGCTTTCTAGGGGTGATAGGCACTTTTAATAAAGCAAAAACACTTAGCTGGTGCCAAATGCGGGTAAGCAAGCAAGTAATGATTGGTTTTGGTTTAGTTTCTTTCGATTGGTTGATAAAATAGTGCAAGATGTTTTAGCCTATTATCATCGTTTTATTATTGTTTTAGCCTATTATCATCATATAAACATATATATATATATTAATGTTTCGACACGCAATAAAGGACACTCATTTGTGGGCGTAAATTGGGCAGGGAATATACTGGCAAGGCTCAGATAGAACCCACCGACCGGATAAACCCACCAGATGAGGGGCCTCGGCACATGGCGCCATGCCGAGGGGGTGCCTCATGCCTGTACTGCAAGGCGGACGTCGTTGCTGGCAGAATTACCTGGGGACAAGTTAACCCAGTCCAGAGTAACAAAACGTCCCCTCCCTGACGGGGCTTCAGCACAGGGCTGAAGGGGTGCTGCAGGCAGCAATTCCCTGCCCTTAATTTATTGATAAGACTTAATGAGTAAAAGTTTTCCATCAATCAAACTTAGTAAGCGACTAAGGTCTAAGAACAGATCGAGCAATTATAGCATAGACAATAAATAAGTATGGGAGGGCGGGAGGGATCAATTTTGCTGCGGGGAAACTTGCAGCCTTCTGAGATGAGGGTGATTGAGAAAGGTCACATAATTTAACCTGTTTGGTTGACTTAAGCCAAATAAGGAAGACAAGTGCCAAATAAGGAGCAACATGTGAGATGAGGCCACAGAGGTGATTGCGGGCTCAGATTTGATGTTGCTTTCTTACATTAACTATTATTTTATGCTAAAATATCATTATATATATATATATATATATATATATATATATATATATATATATATATATATATATATATATATATATATATATATATATATATATATCATCATCATATATATTATATCATATATCATATATTATCATCATATAATCATAGCAATGCAAAATCAAAGCATTTGCCTTTAGTAATAAATAATTATCACATTGATACCCTTTCTACAATCTACATGTTGCTATGTTGTATATTACATTATCTTTTTGGCATCTCTGTTTTGTAGGTTATCACTGAATACGTTTACAAACTACTGGAAGAAGAAGTCAAACTGAAGAGACATTATATTCCTGTAAGTAAAGTTATTATCAAGTAAGCTTTTTTAAATCTGTGACCTCAGGTTTTTGAGTAGGCTCGACTACCCGCCCGCACTCGTCTCCCGAAAAGACGGCTGGACGTGTGACATGCGATCATGTTGTAGGGAGATTTAAACTTCAAAATCTTAAGCCATTGACGACTTTTTTGAGTGATTTTCTGCATACATGTACACACGCCCCATAGGATTTCGTGACTTCATATTTGGAGTCATTGCAGTGAAATTTCATGAGCCGAAGCCAAGAACGTGTTGGAACATTTAGAATATTGTTTAGACATCACGTCTTTTTTCCACGTTCGATGCACTTCAAAAACTATAAAACTACAAAAACTGTAAAATTATAAAAAAGTAAAAGGATGTTCTATAAAAGTCACTTCAGGCTGATATCGATTTCGATCCTACTTGGATCCTCTTCAGTCGCCATTTTGGAAATGGCGACTGAAGAGGATGAAGAGGATCCGAGTAGGATCGAAATCGATATCAGCCTGAAGTGACTTTTTTTTCGTCAAAGAACCCCCTGGAAAGGAAATTCCAGTGGGGTGGGGGGGGTCTAAACTGAAAGACCATCCGTGGGGGAGGTATGGATATTAATTTTTCTGGAACCACACATTTGAAATAATAGTAGTAATAAAAATAATAATAATTATAATAATAATAATAATAATAATAATCTTTATTAACAAATTCTCAAACAATTTTACGTTTACAATTATTAATCTACTGGGGAGCAGGGGTGGCGCAGTGGTGAGAGCACTCACCTCCCACCATTGTGGCCCGGGCTCAATTCCCGGCCCGGCGTCATATGTGGGTTGAGTTTGTTGTTGGTTCTCTCCTTGCTCCGAGAGGTTTTTCTCCGGGTACTCCGGTTTTCCCCTCTCCTCAAAAACCAACACTTCCAAATTCCTATTGGATCTGGAAAGTGTCCACTCGCGTACTAAAATACTTTGACGCTTAAATAAATTGATTTGATTTGATTTTGATTTTATTTTTTGATTAAATATGTTGTTATTATTAATAATAATAATAATAATAATAATAATAATAATAATAATAATGTGAACTGTATTTTCACTTCAGGTTGATGCAAAAGAAGATGAAGACAAAAGTTTTTTTTTCATGAGTGATGATGCCATGACAAGCGAAAAACTGATGATTCTTATTCATGGCAGTGGAGTGGTGAGAGCTGGACAGTGGGCCAGAAGGTTATCTGCAATATTCATTGCACGCTGATTATTGGGTTTGAGATAAAGTAACACATGAGCCACAGGCATCTCACATGGTGCAACTTAACTCAGTTTCTGCATCATCAATGTACATGTGCCTCAATGTTTAGGGTATTACGAGGCTGAAATCCCTCCTTGATGGGAGGCACAGACATCCCACATGGGTGTAGCTTAAACCCAGTTTCTATGGCATCAGTGTCAGGCAAGTGGGTCTTGCTATGCTAAACCTCCCCCCCCCCCCCCCCCCTGCCCCCTCCCTTTTGATGGGAGCCCAGTTTCTATAGTATGAAACAGCTAGGGTAATGATACTCTGAAATCCCCCCTTGATGGAGCCACAGGCATCCCACATGGGTGTAGCTTAACACATTTTCTGTGGCGTCAGTGTCAAGCAACTACGCTAAATCTTCCCTCTCCCCTTTTGATGGGAGCCACGGGCATCCCACAATGATGTAGCTTAACCAGGTTTCTATAGTACTTGTATGGCGCAACTAGGGTTTTGCTACTCTGAAATCCCCCTTGATGGGAGCCACAGGCATCCCACATGGGTGTTGCTTAACCCTGTTTCTGTAGCATGAAGCAACTAGAGTATTGCTATACTGTAATTCCTCCTTGATGGGAGCCACAGACATCCCTGATGACACGTGGGTGTAACTTAACCCATTTCCTGCAGCAAAATTGAAACGACTAGGGTCTTACTGCGCTGTATTCACCCATCTGGATGGGAGCCACAGGCAGCCCACACTGGTGTAGCATGAAGCAACTATGATATTGCTATGTTGAAATCCCCACTTGATGGGAGCCACAGGCAGCCTACACTGGTGTAGCATGAAGCAACTAGTATATTGCTACGTTGAAATCCCCACTTGATGGGAGCCACAGGCATCCCATATGGGTGTGTTTTAACCCATTTAATATAGCATGTAGCAAATAGGGTATTGAAACACTGTAATTCCCCCTTGATAGGAGCCCAAGGCATCCCCGTTGATACATGGGTGTAACTTAACCCACTTTCTGTAGCATGAAGCAACTAGGGTATTGTTACGCTAAAGTCTCCACTTGATGGGAGCCACAGGCATCCCACATGGGTGTGGCTTGTAACCCAGTTTGTGTATCATATATAGCTAAAATGAGTGTAAAGTTAATTGAGGTTACTTTTCTTTTACTTTGAAATGAGTTTTGATCTTTATTTGTTTTTGTTTTTTTCTAATTAGGTTAATTATTAATGATGATTTGGAGTGTGGAACAATGCTGCCATACATCAAAAGAGCTACCCAGGTTAGTTCCCTGTGTCAATTGTATTTATTTTTTTATTTGCGTTACGTTCAATCTGCCCTGAAGGAAAATGACTTTATAGATCTTTTGCTGATTATAAAGCCTACAATCACGCAAACTATTCTTTGCCCCTTCCCTATCTACTCATCAGTAGTTTACACAGTTTGCCATTCAATTAATATTAGTTTTAAACTTACTTTATCACGCAATCCTAATTTCGTGTTGCTTGTCCAGGGTTTATGTGCAGTAAAATTTGAGATTTTTTGGTGGCCGGTCTTCCAAATGGCTGCCCCTATTGTTTTTTTTCAGGGGCTCATTTCCGCCAGAAGTTCCTTCGAACGCATCTCCATAATCTCGGAATACTGCTAGTACATCAATAAAGTTATATTTTTTTAAATGTTTGTTTTGCAAAAATTAAAGGAGGGATATGGAGTGGTTATCACAAATGGAAATGAAAATTATGTGCAGAAAAACAAGAAAAGAATACGCATCAGAGTAAGTAATAAAAACAATCATTACTAATTAATTATAACGATAACACTAATAGAGCAGTTTTCAATTGAGTGTGAAAAGTAATTACACAATTGCTTTGGTTTTTCATTGCTACGTGTTGTGATTGGCTAAAAAATCTTGCACCACTTTCTCAACCAATCAGAAGTAAAACCAAAACCAATCGTGACTTGCTTGCACGCGTTTTCCCGTGCTTGGCGCCGCCAACATGTAATTGCTTCGAGCTCTGATTGGTTCATTGGATTGTTTACAACTGCTGTGATTGGTCAGAGTAATTACTTTGGTTTTCGTTTTACCACACTCAATTGAAAACTGCAGCTCTAATAATAATTGTAATTGTTATAAGTAAAAGAGCAGTTTTCAATTGATTGTTGTAAAATCAAAACCAAAGTAATTACTCTGACCATTCAATCACAACAGATGAAACAATCCAATGAACCAATCAGAACTCAAAGTAAAAACATGTATCCGGCGCCAAACACATGGGAAAATGCATGCAAGCAAGTCATGTTTTGGTTTTACTTCTGATTGGTTGAGAAAGTGGCACAAGATATTTTAGCCAATCACAAAGCATTAAACCAAAGCCAATAAGCAATCACTCAGACACTTACTTTCCACACTCGATTGAAAATTGCTCTGTATTTATTATATTACCAACTAATTACCACAAAAAAAATTTATGCAGAGTCTTTTCAAAAAATTTTATTAGTTAAAATAGACTACAAGCAATCCAGTCTTTCTCAGCTTAGTCCATCGAGTGAGAAACGAGAAAGCATTGGCGAGCGGATAATGGCCGCGCAAAAACTGGGGCAAGACAAGTGCGAGAAAAGAGAGACTGCAGACAAAGCCACAGCGTTTTACCTTTCACGGCCGAGTGATTATTGAGGTGTCAATTTCATATGGTCTTTCAAGCCAATTAGTGCATTTAACTTATCATGTATGTACTTTTCATGTTAAACAGCGGCTTGCAAATGTTAAATGATTGTTGACAGATCTCCAAGATAGAGCCAATCAAAATTTTGAGTTGTGAGAGCTGCTCATAATTCAAATGCCGTGGCTTTGTCTGGAGTCTCTCTTTTCCCGTGCGCTCATCTCGCCCCAGGTTTTGCACGGCTATTTTCCGCTTTTTTTTTTTTGTATCTCATTTGATGGACTAAGCTGGGTTAGAGGGACTGCTTGTAGTCTATAGTTAAAATAATTCCCCTTTAGTTAGAAATTATTACTTTACTTGGTTTTTAATAACTTTCCTCAATGACTTCATTGAAATTGCTCTAAACTGACTCAAGTTAAGATTAAAATTCACATTACATTTTGTTTTTACTCAGCTAGTATACTTTAATTTTAAAAGAAAAGCAAAAGAAAATGTATTTCAATCTGTACTTGCAACGTTTGAGACTTAATTTGCATTTTTTTGTTTTCAAGGGTAGTGAATCCCCGGAGAAGCATTTTGTCTACGTTTGGGACAACTTCATCTCAAAAGCTGCAGCTCAAACAATGGTAGTCGTGGCTCATAGTTATGGAGGAATTGTCATTGTGGAAGGGGTAAATATAAGTAAACTATTTAAAAGTTCTGACTGACAGTAACAGTTTATTTTTTGTGGTTCCACTAATAATTAAACCTTACGCCAAAATGGCAGCCAATTTAATTCTTTTATGTGCATGTTAGCTTGCCTTCTTTACCTCATTAACATACATTGTAAAATACAAATTAAAGAATTTTCACATGAAAATATGATTATAAAAGAAAAATATAAATTGGCCGCCATTTTGGAACAAGATGTATACTATTATGAATAATAATTATAATATTTTTTTATAATTAAAAAAAAAATAATTTGTATTTTATTTCAGCTACAACATTGCAAGGGAATTATGGACAGAGTAAAAGCTGTCGCATTTACTGATTCTGTACATAGTCTTGCGCACCAAAATGCAAACAAGAAATTTATAAAATGGATGAGAAGGGTAAGATCAGAGCAAATATTATGTTTTAATTACTAGGAAAATACCGTAGAGTTCCTTCATGTCAATTAGCGGCCCATGTTACAGACGTAAGAGGCCACAACTTTCAGGTATAGTCACTACTTTTGAGCACCTAAAATATGGGAGTAATTTTTAAAAAAAAATGCTATGAACACAACCGCAGAATAAGAATAATGCCACTTGAATTCTCTCTTTCTTATTGATTCTTTGGCATTACTCGGCATTCTTGTACAGTAAAATGCTAACTTAAAGCTATTCTATCTAAAATAACATGGAGTTGTTAGACCTCAGTATGTAATGGTATTTTCAATTGGACCATTACTTTCGTGGGGCTGTTACTTTTGGGTGGGGTATTACTTTTGGGAATTACAAGAAAGGTTTTCGGGGAGGGGGGGGGGGGGCTAATTTCAGAACTCTACAGTAATATAAATATATACTGTCATATTACGACGTCATATTCAAACGGATCAAAGCGGGTTTTCAGCAGCATATTATAGAAAGAACCACATATCTAATCAGCCATGCTTTTAATAACAATCCCATAGTACATACTTGCATGCTTAGGTACTTCATGTGCACTACCTAATTTATGTACACTACATTTACCAGTCAGCATACATGAAGAGCTTGCTTTGTTCTGTAACCTGTGTCTCAAAAAACTTGCACACCGGGCCAGGAGCAACAAAACCGGGCCATTTCAAACGTGGTCATAAATAACTTTCTATGTTTTCATCCGATTAATCCAAAATTTTAGACCAGAACAGATCTCCTGATTGCCGAGGTACGCAAGATTTTGGTTTTTCATTTTAACAGACTTTTTGGCGGGAAAATGACGTCACTAACTTGGCGCCAAAATTTAAATGTCACATTTTGAAATATTTCATTACTGATTCTGAAAGAGCATGTTTTCACGACTCCAAAACTGAAGAGATAACTGAAATATCTTAATTCAGTCAAAAGATATCATTAATTGAATTTTGAAATTCCTGCCATTTTGTTACTAAAAATAGCACAAATTGAAACTTCAAGTGATTATAACTTTGGGCATTTATTTATTTACTGTTTGTAGAATTCTCGTAACTGGGTGTCCACAGACCTTCCTTTGGATGCGCCTGTGGAGTCCTTGTTTAAAGGAGCGGATTGTGATATGGTGTCAGCTGGTAAGGCTAATGGATCGGTGGATAAATGAATCAGTGAGAGTGAACTGAACTGAATGAATGAATGAATGAATGAATTAATTAATTAATCATTGAATGAAATGAATGAGAGTCAATGAATAAAGTGAGTGAGAGTCAATGAATAAAGTGAGTGAGAGAATGTGTAGCCACAGGAAATAAACTGTGCACTCTACAAACTTAAGTAATTATCATTTATTGAAGCGAAAACACTACTAGATACAATATGTCTGTCATACCAGAACGCAGAACGGTTTTGGAGAGAAAAAATTATTACAAGTTACCCAAAACAAATAATATAAGTATAGTGAACTATAGAACGGATGTTGCCAAAGAAAATGAAAGTGACACAAACATACTGAATCAGTGAATTCATCAAAAATATAAATCAAATCATCGACGGCAAGGAAAACGGTACTGACCACATACCAGTAACAAACTGAAACTTATATGAAAAATGTGTGACAAATATATACATATATACATAGAAATTAGCATGTGCGAGAAATATAATAAATAATTGCATGCAAACATGCTAACAGAATGAATAAATGGAAGAATGAGTAGATGGATGGGTGAATATGAATGAATGAATGAATGCACTGAACATAAGTAAAGAAAGATCATTTTTTGTGTTGCGATCACCAAAAAATGTAATACAAAAGACAATAAACAATACCTATGTGATGGACGATATAGCTTATAAATCAAAATTACAATAGTTTCCATGAAAAATCCGAATGTATAAACAAACAAAAGAACAAATAAAATAATTACCGGTAATGACGTGAGTGCAGTATTAAATGAATTTATTTAATTAATGAAGGAAGGGAGGAAGAAGGGAATGAATGAATGAATGATTAAATGAATGAATGAATGCATGAATAAATTGTGAATTAATGAACAAATGAAAGAAAGAAAATTGAAGGGATGAACCAATTAACAACCAAATGAACTAATAAATGAATGGCAATAGGCCATTTCCGAGTTGCTTTTTGTCTCGTTATCAAAGCGAGGCTTGGTGCACAACCTTTCATATGAAAATTAGTTTTATTTACATGTGAATGAAAACTAATTTTAATATGAAAGGTTGTGCACCAAGCCTCGCTTTGATAACGAGACAAAAAGCAACTCAGAAATGGCCTATTTACTGGATTGTAAACACCTTGAACATGTGGGTTTTTTGTTATCTTTTCAGGTACAATGAAACATGAGCTCACTTCACACTCTGCCTTTAAATCAGTCTTCAAGTTTTTTGATGAAAAACTCACAGCACCAAGTAATAATGAATCAGACATCTCAGATGATCAGGCAGACACATCTACACACCAAGCTGCAGATGAACCAGATGCCTCTAAGAACAATATGGATTCTTCTCAGAGTCAATCAGATGGCTCGCAAATGGAAACTGACACCTGACACATTAGAAAATACTGTCTACTAATAAAATATTAACTTATCAAATAATATAATGTATATGCTGTGGTTCAATTTTATCCTTGGTTCAAATTTAATTTTCCCTTGTTTAAAACTCATTACCATACATTACCATAGCCAAAAACAAAGGAAAATAAAATTTGAACCAAGGATAAAATTGAACCACAACATATATATAGTCAAGACAGTTCAGCACAGCTCTCCCAGAGGGCAAGAAACCTCATGATTGTAAGGCAGAATGTACTATGTGACCTGAGGTGGCCAGGGGTGAGGGGTGGCAGGGGGGGGGGGGGGGGGGGGGGGGTGATGTTAGTGGCTTGTGGAATCATATACATGCATTGATGCATGTATATGCAGTTTTGGTGTTTGTTATAGTAACAGTATTGCAGTTCCTTTTAAAGTACTTTTTTAATTAAGGTAGAAAAATGTGACAGTGAGTTCTGTGTGAAATGTGCACATGCAATAATATGGTATTATTAGAGATTGTTCAGATTATATAACTTGAGTTTATCAGAAATTTTAAAAACTAAAGCTTTGCTAATTTTAAGTTGTGTACGTGTAGTATTCTATAGTTATTCAATCTGAAGGTCGGTGGCTTAACTCCTGTAACTCTCCACATATTGCATCCCAGCTAATTTAATGCTGGGGGTAACCCTGTGATGTGAACAGGCATCCCATCCTAGGAAGAGTATTGATACTCCTAGTTGCTAATTATGCTACACAAACCCCACTGGGAGTGGGCTATACAGGGAGGATCCGCCCAAAAGGGGTGTCTTTTTCACTTTCGTAGCGTATGAAAGGGTAGTGAAATTTGAAGTTTTAGTATTTGAAAGGGTTCCAAAAATAGACTGATAACTGAAAGGGTAGCAATTAAATCAAAGTATTGAGAAAGGATAGCAAAAACTTTGGCAGAAATTACAAATGTTTTGAAAGATTTACACTTGTTGCCGGAAAAATACTGGCTCATTACTGTTCTTCTAGTTTTCCAGTTTCACAGTATTTAATATGTGACCCCATATGGAATGAATAAATCTTAGTCTTGTGTTTGACTTATCTTTGGGGGTATAAGAAAGGGGTAGAAATTTTTTGTCATGTATGCAAAATGGATAATATTTCAACAAAAGTTAATATGTGAAAGGATAAAGGGTTGAACCTCTGGGTAGAGCTTCACAGTAAGGTTCTGAACATTTTAAAGAACAAAAATATTATTTATTTTATGATAAGCACCCTCCTTTAAGTCCCCATAAGGGTGTACAACAGAAGAAAAATATATATGAAGTATTTACTTTTTGGTTTTGTCCTCTTGCAAAACACAATAATTTATATTGATTTTGTGCCCCATGTAAAATATAAACGAACATATGCTTTACACAATGTACTGCAAACAGCGAGAGTTGAAATATGACAGGCTATTTAGAGTATTGTCTAATGAATGTTATTTGCTTATGATAATTTTAGAAGCCTGAGGTTGTACTACTTCTCTGCTACTACCGGCATGTCAAACACTAATAATCTTTGATATTAATTTTGCTAATAGGTTTATTGAGAAAAATGTGATTCACTTAGTAATGAATAAACAAAGAGACAAAGCTAAGAGTATTTTAGTATGAGGAGTGTCCTGGCCTTAGCATTTTGGTAGTTTCTGTAGACTATAAACTCTTCATGTTCCCTTTCTCCACTCTGGTGTACAAAAAGATATTATAGATATATGATACAGCATATGGTAAGATAGCTGGACATTCAATAAGGTTTAAGTCCCCAATAAACAAGTAAACAAACTTGCTTTTTGGAAATATGACAAAGTAGTTAAATATTCTTTCAGTTTTCAAAAATTAGACAATGCAACTTGTTTAAACAAAGTAAAGAGAGAGAGTGACACCACCCCAAAAATGAAAATTATTCTTTCTTTCCTGTTAAATGAACATGGTAACCAACAACAGCTTCTTTTATTGTTTGTCTCACGATGTTTCGACCACTTAACTGCTGGACTCCATCACCCGGTGAAGACAAACAGTATGCCGTCAAAACATCGCGATCCACATTAGAAGTGACCATTTTATGAGAGATAAAGACTTCATTTTTACATCCAACTTACTTTTGATCAATTTAATACCACTCTCTGAAAATATTGCACTGAATAAACTTATTACTGAAAGCTACTCCATAATTTAACTACAGTAGGAGCCATATAATATCACCATACACAGGAATCTAACAATTTAAATTAACTTCCATGTTGTTGATATTTTAACTATAGAACACAGCTGGGCCATAAATTTGCATCTCTTTGAAAAGGAATGTCATTTGTTTTTATAAAATTATGAATGGTTTAATCTGACTTTTTAAACATAACACTTGAAATGCTGCCATTACTGATTAGGATATCCTCTGGGTATTTTTCACAATGCAATGTATTGTGTAAACATATGGTTGAAGTCACGTCTTTAGAATTCATATTGATCACAAGAAAGGAAAACCAATTATTTTAGTTCACAGAACCCCATACAAACACTTAACTTCTGACAAGTACTGTCTAAATTATAAAAATGTTATCAGGCTTTTGGGCATTTTATGAAAACAAATTTCTTTATCAATAAGTAATCTGAGGTGGGATTCTATTTAAAAACTCCTGAAGACATACCAAATGGAAGGTAAAAATCAAACATAAAGCATTTGTTTGACTTTCTGTTTAAGGCTATAGAGTGACAGTGTATTGATTGATTTATGATAGTGTACAGTATGTAGTATTGTCTTTTTGTAGTTGGTAGTTTTCTGAGCTGTAATTTACTAGTGTAATTTGTTGTAACATTGTAATTCATAGTTGTTGTATTTATTATTTAAGTGTGAAAAACCAATAAAAGTTTATAAATTTAAAAAAATATATAACAATATTTTGTTAAAGGACATGCTCAACCTAGCTAGATTATTAATGTATCATCCAATTCCAAGCACAATAAAATTATTATCCCCAGGATGAACACCAAGGCATTTGACTATTTTAAAATGGTTTGGTCCAATCCTCGGTAGGAAAAAAAGATGGCGACTGGTACATTTACCCGTAATTCTTAGTGCACAATAACCTTAACAACATTCATAAAAATGTAAAGAAAAGTTATAAAATCTTCAAACCTAGTCTACACATTGTCCTTAGTACTGGAACAAATATTGTAAAAGTTTGGCTTTCTTTGTGCCTTATGTGCTGTGTTAGGTCTGCAAGGTATTGTGGTAAAATGAACAGCCGCCATCTTTTTTCCTACGGTGGATTCTTCACTATGTGTGAAAACTCAGTGGTCAAAATGCTGCACTGTATTGGAATCAGTAATTATCCCTACAGGCCAAGATCATTTTAGGGAAAATAGAAATATGGTTCATTAACAAATACTGGCCTCATTTTTGCCAAAGCCTACAATGAATAGTTAAGAGAGAAAATTCAGCTCACAACCACCAAAAGTTTTAGTTTTGTTTTGTCCATAATTAAAGGCCGATAATGCAAACCAAGTCGCTAAAATTCCCCACAATGTGGAGATGCCAATTGCAAGTCAAATGTCCAGAGGATGGGGGGCATAGGGTATAGGGCTAGCAAAATAATGGTCTTTCAAAAACTATAGGTGTCGCAAAATTGTGATCAAATGATTGTTATGGGTGTTGCAGTCTCATATTTTGAGCAGTTCTTTACATCTTGGAGTCAATTTTTTTTTCTTGCAAGGCCGTCTTGGACTCTCAGTCTTGGACCATCTCAGATTTTAAAAAGTCTCATCCGGGCTCACAGAGAAAACTGTTAGTCTCAAATTTACTATTTGTCACCATTATTATTCTATATTTAGTAAAAAATCAGAGGGAATTTTATGCCAGTCTGCATTCCATGTGAATCCCATGCTGAAGATATCCCAAAGGCTTTTAAAATGTACGCCAAGCAGCAAAGTTATGTGAAACTTTCGATAAACGAAGACTTCATAAGTACACCAGTACTGCATTAACCCACACAGAATGCACACTGGGGGATATAGAATGTATTCGATAAGATGAACCAAAGTGGCCCAGTATATATTACTGTATAACTGTTTAAAAATTTATAATAATTTAGCCTAATTCAATCATTATCATCGTCCTTTTCCCCGTGTGGGGAATAGGACGGGAAAGCCTTAGTTAAATATTCCCTTAACAAAAATAATCTTCCAAATCAAACTGTTTTTTTAACTATACAATATTCATATAATCTGAAATTATTAAAACTAAATTATTTTTCTTTCGGCATATATTTCGGCATTATAAAAAGTTTACACTTGGCGGTCCCGCAGTGGAATTACTCACTGCTGGATGTGGGTGAACATCAGGACTGTTGTGTTCTAAAATGTTAGCATAATATAGGAGTACAGTTACTACTGAATAACCCACGATCACAAATAGTACTTTTAGTAGCCGATTCCCATGGGCTTCAAGCTCGCGTTGAAAAATTTCGAAGAAAGTCACAAACAGAAATGTACCATTCGCGATGCCTTGCAAAATCCCTGATGACATACTGCTTGACAGTTGTGTTGAGTTACGAAGGACAGCCATGCCGATCCCTATACCAATGGGTCCCATGATCGAGAAGAGGATAGCAGATTTGAATATCGTTTTCGTTGGCATCTCGTGTTGCACTTGGCTTATACCAAGTGAAAATGCAATAATGGATTTGTGGATTACAATAGCTCCTGCTATCTGCGCTAAGCGATCCACGTCTGTGATCAAGCCGAGGGCAATTCCTTCGAATACGGAATGCAGCGATAACGCAAGGATCAGAATGTACACTCTTAAACTTGATTCTTGTGCAGGATGACCTTCAGCGACGGAATTGTTGGAAGAGCCCGATCGGGAAAATCCTTCCTCTGCTTGTTGCCGATTTGTCGGTTGAACTTTACGCAAAAGCGGTTGCCTTTGACTATGGCTCCCGTGTGAGTCGTGCAGAAGTGGAGAATCGTGGAAAGTGTGAACAATTTGCTCTACAGTCAAGACTATAAAAAAACCCATACACGTAGTAAATTCTGCTACGGGAAAAACCGTGTGTATACCGGCCAAGTTAAAAGCTTGATCGTATTTTTCTCTGATCATCGGCAGCAAGTCTAGCAAGCACGTTGCAAAGAAAACTCCTCCAGCGAAGCAGTTGCAATAGCTCAAGAATCGTTGTCTTGCGCTCGTGTGCGATCCACGGATTTTCAGCGGGAGAAGACCGGCTAATAGCGTGAGAAAGAACAAAATGGCGATCGCGATTCCTTTTATGATTTCGTGTTCCATCTTGAGTTACAAACGGTTCAACTACAGTTGTAAATAATCGATTCTGAGAAGAGTTTAGATAAAGGAGGGGTGAAACATCTCACTTCGATGTAGTCTTGAGATTAGTGCGTGACTTCGAGCATCTTTGCTTGTGCTTGGTCGCAGCACTTGGTCGCTGTTTTCACGGGCTTTGTGTTCGCGGGAAAGGAACCAATCACGTCTCAGCGTGTAGCAGATCACGCGAGCTGATCACGCGGGAATGACGCAACAATTGTGTCGTGTCAGCGCGATACAGCATTTTGCAATGAGGTTCGTTTTTCAATTGCTGAATTTTTTTTCTGTTTATAGTGAAGTAAAAATGCGTGCAATCCTGAAATACCATAACACAAGCAACTTAGTTATCTCAGGTAGTTCTTTCCTAGAAAAAAAGGAAGATATGTTTTATTTCCTGGTTTTATTAATCCTAAAGATATTAGAGTGATTTTCTTCATCTGTGAAACACTATCTAACAATTAGTGTGTGATACTCCAAATTAAACAAAAGGAAACAATGGAATTATAGTCTAATAGTGCGTACTATTCTACTAACTATTTCACAGATGAAGTAAAATCACTCTAATCCAAAAGAAAAGACTACTTAAAACAAACAAATTTCACAAAAAGAGTGGTTTTCATTTCAAAGTCAAACAAACGTCTATTTACAAGTCTGGCTGTGATAAGGAAAGAAATTGAAACATGACTCAAAAACGTGCTAAAAGGCAGACAAACGTCTCTCCGTTGGGCAGGGACCATTTTAATTTAAAGAGGATATCAAGTTTCCTGCTCATAAATTTGGGTCGAGAGACATTTTCGTGCACCTTGTCGCGCAATAATGTTGCCTTGCAAGTTGAGATTGTTTGTTACACGTATTGCAACCTACGCCCGCAATAAATTTTCATGTTGCAAAAAGCAGAAGCGACGACGTCTACTTTCTGAAACACTAAAGTTTGTTGCGCGCGTAAGTTGTAATACGTGCGACATGAGGGCTGCAACCTGCTTACTTCACCTTTAGGCTCGATAGCCAGCCGCTTTTCGGGAAAATTTTCCCAACATCTACATTTTTGAAAAGTCTGTCCGCGTCGCGTCGGTACCTGGTTTCTTTCATGAAGAAAACCCAGGGGTCCAGGGACTGGACTCTTACTCTACGAGGCAACCCCTCTCCTGGTCCATATAAATGTTTGATTTCGCAATCTACTTGCTAAGGGAGCCTTCTCGCAGCTAGTTCACAACTTATAAGCCTTTCGGTACAGTTATAATTTTACAATGCTATTCTGCAATGAATTTAGACCAAATCAGTATGAAGTTAAAACTCTTTTTTACAGAGAACCGTCGCATAATCGACTTGCAATTCCAAAATCAGGCCATAGATATAAAGATGAATGTAATGTAAGGTTCAGTTGCGAATTTTTTTGTTATTTTTAGGAGTGTGTGAGAGAAAAAGAAGGGGGGATTTGCGAAATTTAGAAAAATAAGAAATATTAAAGATAAGAATAAGAAATATTAAAGATTTAATAATAATAATAATAATAATAATAACAACTAAAGTTTGTTGCGCGCGTAAGTTGTAATACCACAGGTACCCCAAGCTCAAGTTATGTTTACATGTTGTAATTTGAACGTCGTGGTAACTGTTGCGTAATAGCGAAATTATAAGGATTTGTATGGGGAAAATTCGGTTCGAATTGAGCGTAAAATTAGGAACGATATTTAAATAAAACTGGCTCACCTGAACTTCTTTGTGTGTTTACTTGTGTCTTGAGTGGTTTTGGGGTCCATTAGAAGCGATTCCAGCGAGTTTGAGCAGAGAGTTTTTGGATTGCTTGAAACGTGAACGAGATATTTCCATTAAAGCCATGTCAAGTGGCGGGGAAATGGCGTTCATGTGTACCCCCATTGACACCTAAACCGCACAAAAATCGCCCTTGAGGGGCCACAGTCCTTGTACCATTTGTGACGTCATTTCTTTTCACGTCAAAAGATATTTTTTGATGACCAACTTATGCAGGATGTAGCCTGCATAGGGCGAAATTTTTTATAGGGCGAAATTTCGAGGAAGTGCGCGCGAGGGGAACACGCAAAGGGCGCGCCCTCGAAATTTCGCCCCATAAAAAATGTCGCCCCACAAAACAGGCGCCTGTTACTTAGGCTATGAAGGATGAAGAAATCATCCCGTGACCTGTCCTCATTGGACAAGAGATACACGCAAGAAACCCATGGCAATAAATTTGACTGGCAAACTCAAAGAACAATTTGGTCTTCCTCCCAATTGCCACCTTCTACTTTTGTCAAGAAATTTACTATTCTGTAGAGACTCCGAAAACGACGGAACCAGAAATGTAAAGTCTCAGTTGACAACAACAAAAAGCGAAACCTGGAAGCCAACGCACCGTCAGCACACGCCGTCCTAGTCGGTCAAGGCAGCAACCAGCAACGCGCACCAAAGCCGAACTAGAAAGCAAAGATGCTCACTGATTTTGCCAGCGTTGTCCACGGCCACGGGTTTCTCCAACCTCGTTCCCAGGGTCTCTCATCTTCCCGCCCCCTGGAGCGAGAGAAGAGAGACCCTGGTCAACTCTGGTCACGTGCGTCCCAAAATCTGGGATGTAACAGATAAAAGATTTGAGGGAGGGGCGGCAAAGGGTGAAATTTGTTCGCTCTAGCAGAGCATTGCAAATCAAAACAAATCCGAAAAGCGTTTGGCGGCTTCCGATAAATGTGAAGCGGCGGTCATCTGCAGACTTCAAAACATATCCACATCGACTGGTTTTGAGAGTGCAAGTTGCTTTAGGATCTGTAAATTAACAGTTGGGGAATTGTCACGGCGCTTGAAGATTTGTCGGCAGTATTAAAAGCTAATTTTGGACTCGCAACACAATTACAGTCCAATTTTATTACTGGACGCCGCCGCTAAGCTCGGTCTCGGCAGAAAATGCTTTTGATTTTATATGGCATTGTTCCGAACTAAGATGAATTATCGCTACATACTATTTAGCAGGCGATCTTCAAGCTTCATTCGACAGGCACATTAAATTGTCGCCGTCTGTTCTCGGACGATGGCGAAGTGGAAAATATTTTGACATGCAGATCGACTCTACACTTTTATAAGATAATGATAGCTTTTATTCTTCGTAGGTGAGGCATGTTGTTTTGTTCAACATTTACCAGTTCCAGCCGTTTGAATGTCTATACATGTACAAGATCTTTACATTTCATTATTTCATTATACGCTTGTAAAATTATTGAACGATAACCATTTCAATCCTTGCGCATAATTCATTCGCTTTTGTTTGAATCGTTTGATTGAACCGTTTCCGGACATCAACGGACTCGCGCACAGCACGAGCCACTGTGAAGAAAACGAGACAAAGTTACAAACACCGTCGACCCCTCCTTAGGAATATAATTGTCCAAGAGGCACGTGACCAGAGTTGACCAGGGTCTCTCTTCTCTCGCTCCAGGGGCGGGAAGATGAGAGACCCTGGGAACGAGGTTGGGGTTTCTCCGCCCGGCCGGCGATTTTGAAAGCGGAGAAGGGCCTGGGGACGAGGTGGCCTTCTACTGAACATGTATATTCCTAAAATTGGGCGCTTTATGTATTTTGACCCATAGCTGCACATGACTTTATATTTCGTACAATTCAGGCAATATTTTTATTTTATTTTTAATAACCATAATTCAGTTGCTGCATCCTAATTAACTGGACGAGCAAAAATGATCGTTAGCAGCTTGACCGCAAGAAGTGTCATCATCAATTTAAAAGATAACCTACCGTATTTATTCGATTATAAGCGCCCTGGGCGCTTATTAAATTTTTGGACCTTGAGAGTGGGCGCTTATTCGAGGTGGAGCTTATCAAATTTCCACCATTTTCAGCAAGTAGTAAGTTTATTTTGCAACAAAACAATAAAATAATAACAAAACCAAAGCAGAATTTTAACTGTTCATTGAAAGTTTCTTAAAATACTTCGGAAAACTCGGTCTTCAAGGAAGTCTCTTAGCCGTACTGAGTCAATTTCAATCTCATTGTCACTAAGGTCAATTAGCGAACTCTCTGGTGCTGCTTCCTAGAGGGGTGGGGTGGGCGCTTATTCGAGGCTGGGCGCTTATTAACTTTTCCTATCTACAGGGTGGGCGCTTATTCGAGGTGGGCGCTTATTCGAGGTTGGGCGCTTGGAATAAATATGGTATATTAGAATCCGGCATATTTTTCGTCATAAGCTGAGGGCCGAGACCATCTGTTTTATGTATTTACTTTGGGATTCAGACTGTCACGACTTTTCAAACAGCTCAAAGCAAGGGTTCTTCTCGAGTTTTATCTTAAGCCTGGTTTCCATTTGATCGCTGCTACTCGTAGCGATATCGCTGTAAACGCTGAAAAATTAGTTCAGCTATCACATTTCAGAAATCTCTCAGCCAGTAGTATAAAGATATCTCCAAGACCAAGAATCAAGAAGCTTTCTTACATCCTCTAGCTTTGTCCTATAGTTTAACTCTACAGTTTTTTTATAAGTGCTATCGGTAAAAAAGGTAATTGCTAAAATATCAAAAGGTTCCTCCCGAACCCATGTCATTTTTTTTTCGGAAGCAGGTTTATAGTTAAATCTTAGTTTTCCCAGCCATATTGCTTTCACGGTCTTTTCAATGTTTATTTTTAACCCTGAACATTCTCGGAACAAGTCTAACGTGTTCAAATAGTGTAACAGTGACGCTTCAGAACCATCGAGACGAAAAAAGACCCAAAAAAGGTGTCGTCAGCGTATTGACCTGAAAGAAATTCGGAATTTTTAACATTTATGACATTTATACCTTTAACCGCATTGCGTCGGCTAGGAGTTCAGCACAAAAGGAATAAGTGGAGGTCAGAAGTGGTCTCCCTGAAAAATAAGTTCAGCGATCGTAGCGATCATATGGAAACCACTCTCTGACAATCGTTTGAATATTGTAGTGACCGCAAAAATATCTGGATACACTGTCTGTGAATTCCAGCGTCATCAGTTCCATTGGCTGCCAACAACATCTGCAGATGGAAACCAGGCTTTATAGTTTTAACTGTTTTAAAGGCGTGGAAGTCAGGCAACTACAGGCAAGGAAGTTGCACGATTGACTTATTTTGCCATATGCTCTTTCAAGTTCCTTTCGTGCTATCGTCCGTAAATTTATGACATTTCTCAGAACGTACAGCTGCAAATGACTTACTTCTAGTAAATTAATTAAATGCATACACGCAAACCGAGAAAATTAGACTCCACTTACATCATTGTTCTTTAATCAGCAGTTTAATAACCTTAATTTACTACATCCTAACTGAGATGAGTTTAAATGTTCGTTAGAAGCCTGACCGTGAGGCATATTTTTCTCATACGCATTATTAGTCCGAGACATCTGAGACATCTGTTCAGTAGGCACTTTATGTTCAAGCGACGCTTACGTTCGATTCAAATTAACGTGAATTTTCTGAGTGTTACAGCTACAATACATTTGTTTCAGCTATTCAGTTTTAAAATATAACTTTTGAAGTGGACAGACAGGCGGAGATCGCGAATCGTCGAGAAATAGCGCTATAAAACAAAATGTACTTTGACAATGTAACCCTTTAAGTCACAATACCAACAAACAAATTCTCCTTAATGGTTTCCATACATTTCTTGTGATAGTTGGGAGAAGCTGTTTAAATATCAAGGCAGTTCATGTTGAGTGATCTTTTCCTTAATTCTCATGACGTGTATCCTTGATCATGTATGGATCGTACCTGGGGAAAGTTGATGCTGATCGCTATTGGGATTTAAAGGGATAACATCATGGTCTGACCATCTGGGTCCATTTGCCGTTCTTTTAGTTCTGTTCTAAAGACGTATTTTGTTCAGTCCTTCATCTTTCGAGATACAACCACTGAAAAAACGTTTATACTTGAAAGTTGAACTTACTGCTGAATAAATGTTTAAAAGTCAAGTATACAATGACAGAAGCCGGGCACCTTGTTGTTAACTGTGCTGTCAACGCATTCTTGTCTTACACCGCCATCATGTTGAACATTACAACAATATACGCGCTGAGGAAAACTTCGTCTTTGCCAAAGCCTCTTAAGACATTGCTCCTGAGTCTGGCTATTTCTGATGTTGGCGTTGGTTTATTGGGCCAACCTTCGTATGTAGTGCTTCTTGGTATGAAGTTTCAAGAAAAAGCTGAAAGCAATCCAACTTATGTTTATACGCAGAGGGTGTTACGGATCACGGCAAACTTTTTTTGTTTTGCTTCGTTCTTTGGTGTAACAGCTCTCAGCGCAGACAGATTCTTGGGCATTCATCTTCATCTCAGATATCAGGAACTTGTAACAAACAGGCGTGTTGTTACTACGGTGATCTCACTTTGGGTGTTTAGTGCATTTCTTTCGCTACTTTTTCAATTTGTTCGGTTGTGGATAACTATCGCTATCACAAGTATAATTCAAACTCTTTGTTTGATCTCGACGGCATTTTTTTACTTCAAGATTTATTTAGCTGTACGACGCCACAAAAATCATGTTGAAGTCCTGCAAGTACAACAAGAATCACACAATGGGGAAGTTACGGCAAATGCTACGAGGCAGAGGAATTCTGCAGTGGGCACATTCTACGTGTATCTCGTATTTTTGACCTGCTATTTGCCATTTATGTGTGTAACTGTTGCTGCGGTTGTCTATAACATACCAGGAGCACGCAACCTTTTGAAAACGTTATATGATTACGCTCTGACGCTTGTGTTCCTCAATTCATCTCTCAATCCACTGATTTACTGCTGGAAGATGAGACACATTCGACACGCTATTATGGACATAATGCAAAATACTTTTTCAAGACAAAACTAAGCAAATCAGCTAATTCAGCGAAACAGCTGACTAAAGTGGACACCCTTCGTATGATTGTGTTGACATTTGTATTGCCTTCTATTGTATTTAGATTCAGTATTTTTACATAATGACTTATTAGGTAGCTTGTTAAAATTGTCAACACATGCACATACATGGGTGAGACTCGGACTGAACTGGCAAACTTTTCTTTTTTTTAATGTACCTCTCTTAGTAAAACGGATATTTTTAGGACCCTCTATTCTATTATGGAAATATTTTAACCCCCCTGATAAATAATGGACGGTCCTAAACATGTCATGTAAGGACTCCTTACATTAAAATAGTTTTTGAGCTTGGTTCATACGAATATATCTTGGGGTGCACCGATCCATGTTTTAATAAATGCTGTACAGTATACAATTTAATGTTATATCAGGGGGGGGGGATACCTAAACATTTGTTTTAGATAAGAGAGCCTAAAAATGAAACTCACGCTAAAACGCGTGATTTAGAGGCATTCAACAACACATGGACAAAATTTGATGTGGAATGTAAACTTTAATGGCTGTTTTTAATGTTTGTTTTAGGTTAGTTTTGTCTAACCGAAATATCGGGCAAATCTTATTAAAAGAAATCGAACGAATTTGCTGTCTGATCAGCCTTGCATGTTAAAGTTTTTTTTATTTAGTTCATTGCTGATCCTGATCTGCACAAAGATCCAGCTATATTTTGCTATTGTTTGTTCAAGTGGTCCTTGCATCCTGCTGTTTATTGTCATTTTCATTTCGTTCGCTTACTCAATCAACGGTAGCTACAGATACAAATCCTTATATTTTGCCACTGAGCGGGTTGTTCGTGAGCCTGGTTTCCCTGTGACTGTACCAGGCACATTCTCGTCCCCAAAGCCGCTTGGCCCTCTTAACCGCAGGAGCCTGAGTACGAGGACCAAAGGCCCTTGGTCCTCGTACTCAGGCTCCTACGGTTAAGAGGGCCAAGCGGCTCTGGGGACGAGGATGTGCCAGGCAATCATAGAAAATTGTGGGTTCCTGCTGACTTGCACGAAATACGAGATTGTTCTAATATATGGCGGTCGAATTTGTATTTTTAAAAATTCTTAAAATACAGCTAAATTTTCTTTATAATTGTTTTTGTTCATCATTTCAAAGATTCTGAAGAAGTCTGCGAACTGAGTGAAAAATAACTGTTTTGTTTCGCACGCGGAGACGCTCAGCTGCACCGCCAAAATTTTTTAAATGCAATCATCTCCACTGCAAGATCATGCAATGTAATACATCAATTGACATGAAACGACGATTATTATATTGTTGATATGAAGAACCTGTTAAAAGAAAGGCCGTGTAGAATAAGCTGTTTAGATTTTCGATTTTCGAATTTTGATGAGATCAGGTGAATTAAACTGTTGAAATGAGTTCTTGGTCCATTTGGCACATAGTTTAAAAATAAACTATGTTCAGTAATGATGTTAATCATCGTTTTGTTTTTTGTTTTTTCAGTGGTAAATCTTCTGATAGCAACAGCCGGACCTATCATTACATGTACTGACAAAACTTTATCACCGAGTACAGAAACGTGACAATGGCTATTCCATGTTTAAACATGCTTGAAGTGCTGTGACATCGAGAAGTGGTTCAATTGTTCTGCGGTGAGATACATTGTGTTACTCACTGATCCTTGATGCTTGTTCATCACGTCCGCCTCGGTTTCTCGGAAAAGAATCGAGTTCCTGCACGTCAAGATCTTTCTGGAAATAAATTTCCCTTTCTTGGCTCAAGTCTGTATTCTAAAAACTAGGCAGAGAGAGTTTGAAGATGATCATGTTCATTTATACTTCAAATAACAGACTAATTTTTTAAACGTTTTTTCTCGTTTTAGTTCGTGGCGTACCTATAAACCAGCTTACCGTGCAGTTAAGTGTTTGACATAGCTAAGTGCACTTGACTACATTAAATAAACGATTGATTTATTCAGATTGGAATGATTGATTAATCATCACTTTCTCTTTGTTTCTACGCATCTCTACGTGCAATTGATCAACTGATGAACACGACTTCTCGCTATAACATCACGTTATTACGGACAAAATTTCAGTCCGTCGAGTCCTGACGAGAAAGATACACTGAAAAATAATAACTTTCGCTTCATTGTATTACGGATTCTCAATTCAGACCAAATTGCTGAAAATTTTTCGATGTCCCTTATTGCTGGTTTAAGTGGCATTGCAGGGACATCATCCGTAAACTTCTAAAACTAAACTGAAACACTACCACCGCAAAGTTCTTTTTTTTGACATATCTTACCCACCGATGGGAAAAATTGTTGTGGAGTAATCAGTTTCCGCTTATTTATACAAAGAATGCTTCCTTTTAGAAATATAACATTTCACTGTTAAAGTCGTCATTAAATTTGGGACGGCCCCAAACACTGGAATTCTCAAATGTCACCGAAAAATCCGATTTTGCGTTTCTTTTCTATTTTCAGAAACTAAAGCATTGTAAAAGTGTCATTTTAATAGTTCTGAAGGGAATGCTGGGCACATTTATTTCATAAACTTCTTTATTTTTTCAGTATCAGTTTTATGGTCGATATGTGTCCCTCTTCGCGATCCGCGACACCAATGGCGGACTCATACCATTAAACATTAAAGTCTTGTATTTCTCTTAAATGTAGTACTCCATAACTTTGTTCTCGTGCAGACTACTAACAGAGCTGGATCAAAAATTGTTGCTTTTTACCTATTTTTTAATGCCTTCGTGTTTGGATCTTTGGTAAGTGGAAACAAACTTGTTTTGATGCGGTTGAAGAAAACACACTGAATACCCGCCGTCTTACAGCCTGGGATCAAGCCAGAGAACATACTGAGTATCGTGCGCCCGTGTTCTTCTTACGCGGTTTTTGCAAGATCAAAAGTTTAAAAACTTTAGCTATTGCAAAGTAACGTTGTTATCCCATTATCCCTTACACAAATGACAATTATTTTTTCGATAAAAAAAGTGCTTTTCATGTTTTCGTCATCATTTCATCAATTCGTTCTTCTCCGCCTTTTTGGCTACGTGCCACAATTGCAAAATATTTCTGACGATTTTTAGCTGTGAGGTCAGCATGCCGTCGTATCATATAGCTCTGGGGAGTTAACGCAACGACGACGGCAACGCCAAGGAAAACGTCACTTGAAAAAAGGATTCGCGCTCTTTAAAACTACTTTGCAGTCGTTCCAATTTGTTTAGTTTGTCTAATGTGGTCTAATGTGACCGGATTGTCCAGTGGAGCTGAATTTGAAGGGATGGCTTTCCAATTCAAATCAGAGAATGAAAAATTAACCGTCGTGTGTTCGTTCTCTACAAAACCTGTAATTTGATTATTTGACGTTGTTGTTTTGCAGGGAACGGCAAAGAAATGTACCAAAATGTAAAACGCACGTGCAGAGTTGTTGTTTTTTTTTTTTTGCCGTTCTCGCTGCCGTCGCCGTCGTGGTTGCTTAAGCTCCCTAGATCTGGCCCAGGTTGTTCAAAAGCTGGATAGCGCTATTCACCGGATAAATCACTATCCAGTGCATAACACGATGGATTTTGTAAATACCACTCAGTGCGGATAGTGATTTATCTGGTGGACAGCGCTATCCACCTTTTGAACAACTGGGGCCAGGAGGAGACAGCTACAGCTTTCCTTAATTTGCCGGAATAGTCGGCTCAAGTGTGACAAGTTAAATTTTGATCAGTGTAAAAGGGCGATGATAAGCTCAAACAGTAAACTGAGCACAACAGGAAACTACTGCCCAGTAGCGTTTATTTAAATGGTCACACTTTAGTATTTCATCCACAGAATTAAAAGTTACAACCACCTTGTACAGCATAATAAACAGGACCACAGGAAAGTAGGTCGAAAGTACTGCTCAGTAGCTTTTATTTGAATGGTCACACTTTAGTATTCCATCCACACTCGGAATTAAAAGTTAGAACCACCTTGTACAGCATAATAAACAGCACCACAGGAAAGTACTACTCACTATAGCTTACATTTGAATGGTCACACTTTTGGATTTTTCATCCACAGCCAGTCAAAAGTTCCTAGAACCACCTTGTGCAGCAAAATAAACTGCACACAGGAAAGTACTCAGTACTCAATAGCCTTCATTTGAATTTGTCACACTTTAGGATTTCATCCACACACATGAAAAGTTAGAACTACCTTGTATAAAGCATACTGATAAACAGCACCGCAGGAAAGTACTTCTAAGAGTATACAATGGTCTATCAGGGAAATGATGTGTCTCGGAAAATAGTCACCGAGTCTCGAATTCTCGCCATTTGAAACTGGAGTCTCGAAATCTCGGGCTCGCTATAATTTTCGAAGTCTCGAAGTTTGATAATTTGGATCTTGGAGTCTCGTAAGTTTTCTCGTAAATCTCAGCTTCCGTTGGAGAATTCAGTCACGTTTTAAGCTGTTTTAGTATCCGGCCCGACATTTTCTAGCAATTGGAGTCTCAGGCTCGGATTTTTTAGAGGTAAAGTCTCGGGCTCGAATTTGATAGAAACGCTGAAGTCTCGGTCTCGAAATTTTAAACAAGGGTCTCGCAGTCTCGCAAAGTCTCGAATTTACTACTACTCACGACGGCTTCCATTTGAATGGTCACACCTTGAGCTCATCATCGTGTTATATAAGGCTTGCCACATGAAGGGTGTAGTTTTGGGTAAACAAATGACATTGACTTTACCTAAACAATATGACCTGATTTCTTTATTGATTTCTTTATATTCCAAGATTCAGGAAACCATAAACCCCTAAGAAACGGTCGTGGGGTGCCGGGAAAATAACATCTTCCAATAAGCTACCGTTTGGCATGAAATTTTCCGCGGGAGTCAAGTTAAATTCGCGGACTGTCGATTTTTGGGTGTTTCTTGGTGTTGCGGAAGTCATTGTTGGTTAGCTTTTGTGTTGTGGTGTGGGTATTGTTCAGTGTCTTTTGAATCGTTTGTTTTACGTCATTTGGTGATCACACCATCCGCAACACCAAGAAACTACCCGACTTTTTGCGTTTCGCTGGATAAGTCAAATTTTCGCGAATTTGGATTTCAGACTTTACCGCTGGGAACACATTTTCGCAGATCTCGGCTTTCCACGCACGGTACTTGTATATAGTAACAAGAACCAACAAGGAAACGTAATGTTGTCTTGTCTATTTTACTTTGAATTTTCACAGAACTCGTGTCACGAGTCTTCGATTGAGTCTTCGAGGCTACGGTCATGAGGTGTGATTTCGTATGCCATCTGGGCCGGGCAAAACACGTAAAATAGCAATTGAAATTCATTGATCTAAATAAATGGAGTAAATTTTCACGGATTATTTTTTCGCTGGAGTTTATTTTCGTGCCGATCTTATTTTCGCGGATCCGATTAGAAAACCCGCGAAATTCGATCGCGAAAACAGTTCAATCCCGCGAAAATTTCATGCCACAGGTATACAAAGTACGGTCTCTCTGGGTATGGTTTCGAAGCCGTTTTAGTTGGGTAATATTGACAGGAGTAAAGAAGTCTATTTTCTATGATTACTTTGAAGTGGTCTTTAGACTTTATCCGTTGTATGCTAAACTGTAGAGCAGAGGGTTTCCATTGGTCGCCATTTTTATTGCTACTTTAAAAAGCCAAAAGACCGTGATCTTTATATCAGAGGAAACCTGCAAATAATCATCCAGTTTAATTTTGTTTCAAATTATTCTACTAGTGCTCTAAGAGTAAAAATAAGTGTCTTGGGTTGCAGATGGCCAGGATGGAAATGGATTGCATCTTGGAAAAGTTGGACTAATTTTTTCAAGTTTATTGCTTCTGTCTAGGGGCGCTCCTAGCGGCCGGGAGCGATGAGAAGCGGCTGTATTCGAAGGCAACTTCATATCTTCCTCTTAGCAGTGTTCTATAAGTATTTCGTGTACGACAAAGCTAAGATACTTAGTTTTAATTTGGGGCAGTTTGACCCCAAAGCCTCCAATCATCAGGACATAGCTCGTTTAAAGTTGCGGAAGCCATTGTTGGTTAGCTTTTGTGTTGTGGTGTGGGTATTGTTCAGTGTCTTTTGAATCTTTTGTTTTACGTCATTTGGTGATCACACCATCCGCAACACCAAGAAACTACCCGTTTAAACAAGACCGCTGTGTCTGGCATGCCCTTGGCAAGCGATATCTCCCGGTCTGTTTGAGTATTGTAGCCGAGTTAATAAAAGAAATTACATTTTTACTAAGAAATTAAAACAAACATTTACGTGCCATTATCAAATGACTTGTGCAGGCAACGACCCATGAGCCGGTTGGGTGGGGTAACAATGAGGAAAAAATGCCAGGAAGCATAGCATGAACAGGCTGTTTTGTGTTATTTGCGTGGGATGAATGACGACACAGCTTAATTTTCACGTCCGTGGACTGGGAACTGAAACGTTTAGGAAAGTCATTGCTACCAAAAAAATGTGATACATGTCGCGGGGAGTGAACACACGACCTTCCGTGCACCAGTCGGATGCCTCAACCGCTAAGCTACGTGTTTCCCCGAGTTTTAGTCATTTGCTAAGGTTCCCAGTGGTGGGTCTGTGTACAGCCGCTCCACCCTGTACACAGGCTACCCAATGCTGTGTGAAGCGTGAAAACATGCAATTCTTGTTTTCCCTTCTTCTAGCTTCTATTGTTCACAACCCAAAATGTTTCACAGCCAGAATCTTTGACCTCATTTGAAATAAGACACTCTGTTCAGGTCACATGTCCAAATTGCTTCCCATTGTTTAATTTTCTCCCCGATGATGAATGGCCTAAAAATATGATGGCAAATGCGTCAGACTGCGGGAAAAATCAAGGGGTTTTGTAAACAAGAACACTTTCAACCCGTCTCAGACCCCAATATCGGTACAAAAATAACTGTTTACCACTCGTTAGGAGTTGCAAAATTATAGTGAAAATTGGACATAGTTATCAAATAAGTTTTCTCTCTTTCCCCTCAACACTTCAAGCAAAATGTCTAGGTCTGGTAAACAGCAATGTTTTCTTTCCAGCGGCTTGAAAACTATACTTTGAAGAGCGCAGGGGGCACTGTTGAACAACCATTAGTATTCTCAAGTTTTTTTTTTTAATAAGTTACTAAAACACCATTGCTTCAAGTATTTATGAACTTTGCATATTTATTGAGTAAAAATTTTAAAAAACAACACAGGAATTGAATTGTGATACCTCTGCTCTTGACAATGCAATGGAAACAGAGATAAAACACTACAGGCAAAACAAATTGAAACTACTCTACTGAAGATTGTCCTCTCTGTCTGACCTAACTGTTTTGAAAATGAGAGTGTTTTTCAAATGAAATTTAACACGACAATAACAGTTCCGAAGTATTTCCCATGTCACATGGATACTTTTTATTTTATCTGTGAGATAAAAGTTAAAATCACTAAATTCGTATCTGGTAAACTAAACTTTTTTATGATTAGATAAATATATATATATATTCTGTTTCTTTAATATGTAAGAAGAATGCATGCACGCTTGAAAATGTTTAGTTGCATTTCCTCTGCAACTGTTTGTTTTTGTTAGCCTGAAAACTACATATTTGTAAAAAGAACTTGTTATTTATCAAGAGTCAAGAAATTGTTCATGTGATCTTTCTTTTCCAAAACACATCCATAAATCTGACTTTTCCTTCCTTTAAATGCAGGCTGATTATGTCAAGCCCTTGTTATAGCTTTGTTCTCGCTCTGTACATTGTCCTCTAACTGTTTTGTTTCTGCAGGATCTGAAAGAACACAACTTTTGTCGGCATGACTAGGTTGAATCCTGTTACTGTATTGTAACTGTCCATTCTATGCACAATGCTTAGTAAGCAATGTCTGGTCACATCTCTTTTATTCTGCAATCTGTGTTTGCAATACTTCTTGGTTTGGCACTATGTGGAGTGCTACGTGTTACAAAACATCATTCTTTTTGCCATCCTTTGCTGGGATGGGGCAGTTAAAAAAACAGTTCAATCTATAACATCCACTAGCTCTTGACATACAGAACTGCAGCTAGTGTACCAAGTCCAAGAGTTGTACACAAAATGCTGTTCCACCAAAATTTCTCTCTCTCATCTTGGACATCCTTGAACTGTTCACAAAATGATTCCTGTAAACAAAATTAGATATCTGGGTTAATAAACAAGTTACACATATTTGGGATTGTTTATTGCGCTGAGCCTGGACAAGTCCGAGTCAGCGTCCAAGAAAACTCCTCATGAACACAATATTCTGTTATACTTCTATGACCCCATGGGGCCATCAAGAACACACCAGATAACTTCAGCAACACTTCAACTTCTTGGTAATCTAGCCAACATACAGAGAAAACTCAAGAATGTTATATTGTTGATAACCCCACTCAAACTTATTTTCACAGCCATGCTTCAATAATACTATGGAATGTTATTGATTAATCGGGGGGTGATCGTGATCCTTCTGGGAATTCAAACAAGGAGGTAACATGCGGATTTGCATACTTCTCACTGGCCAATATAAAAGACCACTTAGAAAAGGTATGCAAAATATGGAACTTCAAGCTAAAACGGAAATGAGCTTTCGCAGTTCGAAAACTTTTCAACATTTTGGAATTAGGGCCGGGTCGCATTACAGACTAATTTTAATTTTGGCTCGAAAAAATCGGCTGAAAATCAAATTGCATCAGACCGGAAATGAAAATTAATTTGAGTTTACAAAGGTCGCATTTAAATGAGGTTAAAATGGAAACGTCAATCATATAAGTGAAAATTTTCTCAGTCACGAAACTTTATCATGCGGCCGAGCAGGGCATTTTGCATATTACGACTGTACTTCTGTTGTTGCTTGCTATTCAGCGTCAGCGAGCCCAGTTGCTGGCTTTTGTTTTACTGACCGAAAGATGGTTAAATGAACGCAACAGATTACTTGCAGCTACTCTGTTGCGAGCACGAAATCGTCGGCTTCGACGACTGCGACGAGCGCCATATGCATGGTCACTTCCACGTGTGAATGGATCGTGGTTTTTCAACTGTTGGCAGTTGACGGCAGTTGACGGCCGTAGAATCCAGGTAAATTTCCGTATGAGAAGAAAAAACTCTCGCCTGTCCATAGCGTCGCTACTGTACGCAATGAAAACGTAAGCGTGAATGATGAAATTTCGTGCTCTTTTTCATCTCGTGACTGAAATTTCGCGCCCATTTTCATTTCGTGGCCCCGGCGACATACATCGGAAGCTCAACATTGACAACCGTTGACAGCTTTGACGGCGGGTTCCTTTGTTTTTCCGAAATTTGGAAAAATCGGTCAGCCCCACCCAAGCACACCGGCGTCTTTGATGTTTTTCTCCGATTTTGAAATTTTTGAAAAAGCACAAATGAGGGGTCGCATTAGAAAAGAGATGTGTTGACAGATTTTAGTCCCTAGAGTAAACAATTCTCTGCAAAATCGGCTGTAATGCGACCCGGCCCTTAGTGAAATCTGTTTTGTCAAATGTAGTCTGCGCCGGCGACATCAACATGAAAAATCCAATGACAATACATTGTACTCTGAAACTACGCCAAATCGTGACAAAGAACCGGAAGGGGTTGCTCTACACGTGGGGCCATTAGTCAGGATCGATTCCAGAGGCCACCTTTTTTGGGCAGAAAATTATACATATGTTTGGGCCACTATCGATAATCTTCTTTACGCTTCGATCAATCGAGCTTATCGCCTGAAAAAATCTTACTATGAAATGTGGTAAATAGACTGTGAATATGAATATTCAAAACATTGGAAGTCAATATTTGCACGTAACCTTTTTACGTGTGAAAAAAAAATTTTGGAGTTGAAAAGAAAATGACTGAAAAAACCCTCACGGAATCTATTTTATAAAAGAAATATTTCCTTGGACTATTCCCCGATCGATTAAGACTGAAAACCCAAAATGACTCAATCGCTTGGAGGTTCGCGAACCAGCTGGTCTAATAAATAATTCAAACGTTTTCAGTGTCAGCTTCAAAGAAGTGCGCCTTTATTAAACTTCCTGTGGGAAAAACCTAAATTTACCATTCGTCCTCCCCGTTTCTCGGTACCAAAACTTTCTCATTTCCTATTTTAATACAAGGCTAGAAGAAAGGAAGACATTTGTCACCGAAAAATGTGTTTTTCTTCATCCATGAGGCCACCCAATGATTCTACTATTTTGTTTGATAGCAACGTACGTAGATCTGTCGTAAAATTACACGAATAAATTATGAAAAAATACGTTTTCAACATACCCATCCTCCAGATTTCTTTATCCATTCTGCTAAGGTTCGTTCGCTGACATATTCTGAGAGCCATCTGACTACATCCTTGACGATATCAATCTCATGTTGATTGCAGAACATGGCTACTTCGGCAGCGAAGCAGTACAAAACTACAATACGTCCCCAGTTAATTCCCGTACTGAAAATTTCATCTGCAACAGTCCTGAATGTCACTTCAGCCGTGGATGTCCTAATATCGAGTTTGTCACACATGTTTTTCAGTAAAAGTTCGTGTCTCGTTTCGACTTCTCTGCCTACTTTTCGAAGAGTCGCAGCAGCCTTGGTGTTCACACGGAAAGTTTCCTTCCCGAGTTTGTTGTAGTAAATGTAGTCACAGGCTAAATCGTAAGCGTATTTTTCCTCTTGGCTCTTCATCCTTCTGTTTGTTGACATGTTAGGAGTGTGGTGAACTTCGGCAGGGGCCATCTTGAAATCTTTTAAGTGAATGCTAGACGATTTTCGCGCAGCAAATTTACAAAATGCTTCTCGAATGGAGTTTACTGAAGAAGGCGTCTTGCTTACCTTTATCAGCTCCAAGAATGAAAAATCGACGATCCTGATTGGTGGATAAATTTAGACATTCATCACAGGGAATGTGGTTGCCATTGGTTTCCATTATTAGATCAAAGTCTTAGATTGACAGACATATTGAATGACGTAAATTTCATTCAAAATTCTCACGTCCGCAATAGGCCAGAAAAATCCATAAACAATACAAGCTAATACAAAAATAGACCAATTAAAATTGAAAATGATTGAAATGCACTGAAGAAATACTGATAGCAGTATAAACCTCCAAAATTTTACCGACAGAATTTACTACTGTAAAGAAACCATTCACAAAAATTACAATACTCGCCCACAGTCGGTATTTTTCGAAGCCGGAAAGTTTACAGGTCTTCTGGCACGATTCGATATCGATTAGTAATGCAATTTCCGGAACCAACGGGAAAGCCTTTCAGTCATCAGTTGTCGTGAACCGGACTATAATTAAAACCGACAATCCGTTCAGAAACTACAGCTGTTTCTCAATCAGGCCAAAATTTTGGCAATAACAGACGGCTTAAAGGATTATTATTGTTATTTTTAGTTGTATTTTTTTTACTTGAAACTTGTTACATCTTGGCATTGAGAAATGTAAACAAACAAATTTATTCAAAAAAACATGCATATTCATTTCCATACGAGTTACACAAAGTTGCATCAGAAATCGTTTGAAAATGTAAGCTGTAAGTTTAAACCTTTCAAAGTTTATATTTTTCAGATGAGGTCAAATAAAGACGTTTTCGTGCAACCGTGTTTCAAATTTTTTTGTCTTAGGGCAGTTTCAAGTCGGAAACAGTACAAGTTGCATTCTAGTGAGGTTTCAAACCCTTTCAGCACTGAATCAGATCGAATTTTACTTTCGATCGACTCGTGGAAACAGTATTAACATGAGTCAAAATAAAAGTTGTGGTTTTAAAAGGCCTTTGAACCTTTCCTTTGGTCACGTATTTAAGAGCATCGTTTTGGCAAGTCCTGTTTTGAAAAGGCAGCATCTCGTTTTAATAATATTGTGTGATATCGATATCTTGTTAATTTATAAACGTACGTAAATATAAATGCTCTTGAGCAAATTGAAATTGGACTTTTTTTTTTCTATTTGGTGCAGGACATCCAAAAAATGTAGTAAGGCAACGTTTTGCAGACAAAGCGAGATCTCGTTTGATATCAGTGTGATTTCGACATGCATGCGTATTATTGATTTGACCCGACGCAAATACGGGGTATCTCCTCTCGCTGACGTATATAGTTGAAGTTGAGACAGGTGGACATAGCTCTAAAAATATCCCACAGTATTTTACAATATTTCAATTTCCTAGGAGATCGTAATTATTTTTATTTATTCACGAAAGTAAAAGACGTTTGGAGCAAAAAATCGCTTTATCTGAATATTACAACCGTGACATTCCCGACGAAACTGGAGGAAAACAAGACGGTACTTTTTTTGGCACAAAACACAAATGAATTTCCGAAATTTCAGAACTTTGTCGCGTGTAGATTTGATATGATACTGTTTACTTTTGCACACAGTTTCAATATAATTGAATTTATATTATATTCAGTGCCAAAACACGATGACATGAAGCAGTAGATATTAACAAAAACAATGAGTTATATCTGTCATATGCTCGTGACAATATCGACATGACTGAAACCTGAGGTGAAATAAAGCACATTCATTTTGTTGCAGATCATATACATGTCGCCATTTTTACTTGAAAGCTTCAGTTGATCTAGTATAGTTCAGCGGAATCATTACAAACTTTTAAATCGGTGACCAAATATATTTCGACAAAACATTTTGTGTTTTCGCGTAAATACAGTCTGGAATAATGGTTTTCAATACCACCTCCTCTACGATTGACGAAGTTCGAGTTCAAGACAGGTGCACAGAACTCTAAAAATATCTAAAAATTTCGGTTTCCTGGGAGATGATAATTATTTTTAATCATTTACGAAAAAACTTTTATATCTGAAAACTGTAACATTTACGAAGCCTGGTTTCTCCCACTTGGATACACCTTTTTGTCGAACTTCGTACGTGTTCAGCCGGGGGCTAGACAGAATTGAGGCAGCTACGCCTAGTCGGTACGCAGTTTAATTCGATTGAATTTATTTTCAGTACCACAAGATGATGTCAGTTTAGATATTTTGCCGAAGCGTGTTACACTCGTGATAATATTGTAATGGCACCATGGCATGAAATTAGTGAAAGACACTTTAGTATTAAGCACATGTGCGAACATGGTTTGAAACCGGTGCTTCGCAACAGCCCTCTTTACTGAATTTGACTTGAAAAAGGCTTACTCGGTATGCCGACCATTATTATCAATATACGCGGCCAAATAAGAAACTGCCTTCGAGAAAACACGCGTGAGTGGCGGGCGATATTGAATTTGACGGGCTGCAAACGCATTTACGGCCCTGTTTCTGTTAAACATTTTTTCTTATTAAATGAATTTGTACGATTTGGCCTTGTGTATTGATAATAATGATAATCACATGATTTTTGTCGGGCATAGAGTTTATTTGTATCCCTCGTAGCATCATTTGCACCCTCGCTCCGCTCGGGCGCAAATGATGCTACTCGGGTCACAAATAAACTATATGCCCTCCAAAAGTCATGTGATTGTCCTATTATCGCTTAAAAAAATATTAAAATACAGAAATACTGACTAAATGTTAGTTAAAAATATAAATCTGAAACTGTTTATATATTCGCTGTTCTATAGGAAGGTAAAACTTATTCTTGGCTTGCACATGAAAATTCGAACTCTAAATTTCACATCCTACAAAGCTATTTCTAGCATGGTATGTGGAAACCAGTGTTACAATCCTCCACAATAACTTTCAAGTTTTAACAATGTTTTGCTGCGGCTTGAAAGGTTTTATTTTTGTTTTATTTTTGCCTTATAGATACTTATAAGACTTATAAGCCGTTTTTATGTAACTTATAGTAAATCCAATCTTTTATTATGAGATTTTTGCGAAATTGTGACTTTGAAGTTTTGGAGGAGCTAAAAATGTGAAAAATGCGGCCATGGATCGACAAAAGTGCAGGTTAAACCCCAATAGTCTCCTGTAGGTTAAACATTAACTTGCAGGATATAAAATGTCTAAGGCCCGTTTCAAACGTCGAACTCATGTGCCGAATCTAATGTAAATGAGCAAAATCTATTGTTCTTGCTCATTTGCATTATATTCGGCACATGTGAATTTCGACGTTTGAACCGGGCCTAATACTCGTTTGCCTATAACTCTCGAACAAAATGCTCTGGCGCTTCAAAATTTGGCCCACATGTGTAGTTTTAAACTCTTTACAATTCTATAAACATTTTGGAATCGAAATCTGTCTTTTAATGCTTCTGAATTTTGATGCCATGATATGTGGAGAGGGGCACTGAGTTAGGCCTGGAGTTAGGCTGCCCAAATCTCGTACCCAGACTGTACCGTACCCAGATAACACTCGTGCTTGGTACTGTACTGAAATGTGGGAGATCTGGGTATGAGTTTGGAAATATCTGCATGCCGGCCAACCGTACAATGCAAAGGCGTCGGATCCTGGTGGATCTAGTCAGCAAATTTTATATCAAAGATTATCAATACGAAATAACTTATACAGCAAGGCTGACTGTACAACTGGGATTATAAGACTATATTCTATTCAATATTTCGTCAGGCACTTGCCTGTATAGAATACACTTGTAATGTCAGATGTAAAGACAGTCCCGCTATATTAGTTATTTTGTATGAGATTAAGGCTATTTATTGGAATGAACCGATGGAGTCTCTTATTTTCTGGCATTGGATTTTAACTGGGATACTGTTCCATAATTTAATTCCGGTTGCTTGAGGTGTCGTCCCACCCTCAGATTTCTAGCCTGTTCCAGGCGTTCAGATAGTCGGGTGAAAGCGCGAATAGTTGGAAAAGGCTCGAAGAAAAGAGAGCGTAAAAAATGCGGGGAGACGAGAGAACTTCCTCTCCCCAGTCTCCCCGTTTTTTTTTTCGCTCGCTTTTCTTCGCACCTTCCCCAACTATTCGCGCCTTCCCCAGTATCAAAGGTTCCCACTATCTGAACGCCTGGAACAGGCTATCAGATTTCCTATTGTAACCGTAGGTGGCATACTAAATTCGTATTACATGAAACAGGCTGCAAGAAATATTCTTGCTAAGCTAAGCGAATCAGCCATATTTTCACATAGGATCTGTGTAAAGACCTGTTATATCAATGAAACTGAAAGCGTTGCTATACGGTAACCGCTGTCGCTTGCAAACCAGTGACACATAAAACTTTGATCACATAAACCAGGCCCGCAGCCAGAAAAAAATAAGGACTGAAGCAATATCTATGGTTATTTGCTAGTAGTGTCTTACTTTCTCCTCCTTATTATTATTAAAAACATCTTACTTTCCCCGGAAAAAAAAAATGACTGAGGCAAGTGCCTCGGTTTGCCTCATACTGGCTACCGCCCTATAAACATGGTGAAGTATGAGAGCAATCGAAGCATGTCTTTCCTGCTAAAATTTGATTTCAAAACATGGCCTTACGGCAAAAAAAAGAAGGCACCGAGTCGAGCCCCTTCGACCATGCCAGCATGTTCCGTTGTGTACATCAGTTTGGTGTGGTCTGTTCTTTTACATTTATAATAATATAAGTTATGAATTGTACTCATGAAAGCCTTTCAAATCTTATGTCATGTCTGGAGTCTTCAGCTACTGCCACTAAATTTTGCGGGTTTTTAAATGATTCGCAAAAAAATGTTCCCGCAAAAATTTACTCCACTGTCAAAATTATATACAAACATCCCTTTTTACACGTAATGTAAAATCGTGTTGCTGCCCATTCACCGTGAAACTTCTCTTTCGTTAATTAAGCCGATGTAATTGTAATAGTGACATTGATTAACGTGTTTTAATACATCTGCATGTTGTTTCACCCGAGTCTGAGTATATTGTATTTCGATTGTATGCACGTACTCAAATAAGAAACGAAAATGTTGTAATTTCAATTGAAATGACTTCCTACAAATCGCAAAAATTAATTCCCAGCAAGGAAATTAAAAACTTAGGAATTTTGAATCTTGAGAGTGTAATTATAAACTTCAGATAGGAAAATTTATGTACCTATACAAAGCCGGCCTACTTCCTGATAGTTTCAATGATATGTTTTTAATAACAAACCATGTGCATTCTTATGACACTAGAAGTTCGGGGCTCTTTTATTACCTCGTTATTACAGAACAAATAGTATAAAACAGTTATAAAGTTTTCGATCTGTTTCCAAGGTACTAATTCTTACTCAAAGCTTTGAAATTCAAAATGCTACAAGCATCGCCTCTCTTTTACCTCTAAACTGAAAGCACTGATTCCTCTTATCGTAAACCTTTTTTTTTCTTTGCCTTTTCTTTCCACTTTGCGTTTTTAGCCTAACTATGCTTAAAACAAATATATAGAGCAGTTTTCAATTGAGTATCGAAAGTAATTACACAATTGCTTTGGTTTTGTATTGCTACACTTTGTGATTGGCTAAAAAATCTCGCGCCACTTTCTCGACCATTCAGAAGTAAAACCAAAACCAATCGTGACTTGCTCGCACGCGTTTTCCCGCGCTTAGCGCCGCCGACATGTAATTGCATGCTTCGAGCTCTGATTGGTTCATTGGATTGTTTACGACTGCTGTGATTGGTCAGAGTAATTACTTTGGTTTTGGTTTTACGACACTCGATTGAAAACTGCTCTAATATATAATAATTGTTTATTGTTAGTAGCTCTGCCATTGATTTGACTTTATATTCTTTTAATAATTCGTTGAAAATAATATATTGAGTGAGCCTATTATTTATAAGCCCAGTGGTTTCCTTTGGGCTTCCTTGCCACTAAATTTTATATTTATGTAACTGTTTTTAATATATGGCAACAAACTTGAACTTGAACTTGGACTTTCCCAATCGCCAAAATTAGTCCCCGCAAAACACCAAAAAATCACCCATTCGCAAAATTAAACTCCCGCAAAAATTTAGTGCCGCACGGCATTACTGCAACACTTTTTTATCGCGTTCGAAGAACGCAACCCTAATTTTGTGTTGGTTGTCCTGTGGTTTATGTGTAGTAAAATTTGATATTTTTTGGTCCAAATGGCCGCCCCTATTGTTTTTTTTTTTCAGGGGCTCATTTCCGCCGGAAATTCCTTCGAACGCGTCTCCATAATCTGTGATTACTGCTAGTATATTAAGAAGGTCTAATTTTTGACTTGAGGTTGAGCTGGGACTGAACGTTCGTGTTTCGATCAGTTAATCATAGTTAATCATAGTTAGGGTTTTTATGACTCCGATCAGCCCGAAAATCACAGAGAAGAGAGAGAAGAAGAAAGGGAGCGTGGGCAAGAGAAAAAAAGACTCTGTGATTTTCGGGCCGATTGGGGTCATAAAAACCCTTGTTTGGGCTAGTTGTAGTGAAATTGCTGTAATTTTCGTTGACCACCTTTTCAAAAATCCAGGTCCCGCGGGAATCTCGGGACGAAAACAGAGGAAAGACTGCTGCTAAAATTGAATTGGGATTGCTCACGGGTTAAAATGTATTTGTATTACAATTAATCAAGTTTTGGCAGCCGGACATTATATGGCAAACTGAATGATTTTCAGCGTCAAGTGTAGATCAGAGTCTATTTCATTTATTATGATCCAAGAATACGTACGGCTTATATAGTGCGCGCCTTAACGTGAAATATCATTTTCTAAAACCGAAGGTTACGACTGCATGCTGTTCAAATTAACTGTCGCTCTTTAGTTTTACATGAATTTAATTTATTATTATTTGCGCGGGTGAATCAACAAAAACGATCGAATTTAATTTAATTTGAAGTCTCGGAGCTTTTTCTTATCAAATTCTCTCCATGTACCATCATGTTTCCAGAGCAACCGAATAATGTTTGATTCTTTGCGCGTTTTTTTTTCGAGCAGATTGAAAATTTCAATTTTCACATGTGCTCCGTTTATTAATAATGTTTTTAGCAACAAGTGTGATGTGGCAAACTTGCGATAGCGAGTAAACTGGGCCACACACATAAATGATCGACGAATGAAAGCCTTTAATACGTGGAAAATTGGAGCAATTCTACTGAGCAGACCGGGAGAAATTGTTTATAATCGCATCTCTCAGCGAGGAATTATGCGCTGGCGAAACAGCAAATCCTTTGTGATTGGCGTAGCATCTTTTATTGCTGGTTGTACTTTCACTTATTTGCTTTGCTCATTGAATCACTCAGCCCCGGAAAATACAGAACAGCATCGAGTGAATGAAAACGGAATTTATGAAACTCCTCCGCCGCAAGTCTCCGTGAAGCCCGCAGATATTGAAGATGAAGTTCATGATCAGCCATTGTCAACACCTAGTGCTCCTAAGCCAACACTTCCTCCGTATCCACCCTCGTTAAAAGAAAAGGCAATGTTTCTTAGTCCTACCAGCTACAGCGAAGACGCGTTTCTTGTTATCATCGTTGTTTCAACGGGTAGAAACTTCGAAGCGCGAAAAGCGATAAGAACATCATGGGGAAAAAGCACCGCTAAATCTACCCAAGATTTGTTTGGGCTATTTTTCGTTGTCGGCTGCGACGAAGTGAGCGATGAAAGGGTCGAAAAAGAGGCTCAGACATACGGGGACATTCTTCGTGGGAACTTCTTGGACACATACGTTCAGAATGAGCTGCATACAGTTAAAATCCTCTTGGGGCTTAAGTGGGCCACATCTATGTGCAATCCGCAATACATTTTAAAAGTAAATCCAGAGACTTTTGTTAATGTACACGAAACCATCAAATGGCTTCAATCGCTGAGCGAGGCGAGCGGGCCGGTTTTAAAGCATAGAGAAGGCCTTTATTCTGGGTATTGTCATTCAGGAGTCAAGGTTGTTAGAAATAATCAGAGTCCTTATTTCATTCCTGAGAATCAGTGGTCGGAGGATCAGCTACCAGTTTACGTGTCAGGAATTGGTGTTGTCCTGTCTCGAGATGTTGCTGAAAAGATGATTCAGATTGCGCGAGAGGTACTAGTACTGATGAAGTTTATATTCCGTAAGGCCATTGAAAACGTCTAGGACCCACCTCTGCACGCATATATTTAATAAGTGTATTGTGGTAGAATAATTTGCACGCTTTTAAGAAACAAAAAATGTTTCTGAGGTTATATATAATTATCAGATGGAAGTAGCACGACTCGGTTTTAAACGTGATGCTCTACTGTAGCGCTGAACTAAATTTATAAATTATAAATAAGTTTTACAATTTTGCCATTTTCGTTTGCTTCAAACAATCGATGGTCAGCAAAAATTCAATTCGACTAAAATAAATTGGACGTCTGGGTAAACCAAGTCGGGCTACCGTGATGTCTACCGTCGAGCCAGCTTTGCAGTGCAGAACCCAGGCAACTAACCGCTGTCCACGTATATTACGGACTCTGGGTACGATTTTGAACAAATAAAATGAAAGGTCATGAAAGGCTAATCGTACAGTAAGGAATAAAAATATATTCCTTACTGTACGATCAGCCTTTCATTTTATTTGTTTTTAATTATTTCTAGTGATCAGATCCTTCACAAGGATCCAGTACTTATTCCAATTTGTCGAGTGGTCCTTTTATTTACAAATTGGATGCATTTTGGGTTAAAAAAGTGCCAGAACTTCGTTTTCGAGCAAAGATGTATCCTTAAAGTGCTCCCTTATGTTTTAATCGCCAATATCGATTCTATATCAAGTGAATAATATTTTTTGATTTGAGTGCAGCGTATGTTTGTACCTCCAATATGCTAATGATTGTGACGTCATTCCAATATTTTATATTTGTGTCCCGCCTTGGAAATTCGACTGTAGCCCACCAAACGTCCATGAGCGGGCAACATTTGCGAAAGCGGGCAACATTTTCACTGTTGCCCGCTAGCACTCGAATCACTCTGACGAAGGCTCAGCGTTCGAAAAGTCAAATTTTCGTTTTTCACTCCACTTCCAACGCAAGCGCCACAGTTCCTTTAGAAACTAACCCCTCTTTATGAACCTCTTTTATTTGTTCTCTTTTTCAGATAAAAATGATCCACATTGATGATGTATTTCTTGGAGTATTAGCGGAAAGCCTAAGAATTCAGTGCACGGATGAAAGTTCACGTTTTGACATTGCATACACGACTATGCTGATGGAGTGCGAGGATCTGCACTTCTGTGTACTCGGTGGTGTTCCTGCAAAGGACATGTTCTATCTGAGTCAAAATGTGTATCATTTGAGAGATATCTGCAATCAAACTGACCACAAAAAAGACTTGCCGGCGGACTTGTTTTATGTATGAGATTATAAGTCTTATTACAGTGTAGATTGCACGTCAATACATGTATTTTTTTTTTTCGAATTCGTGAGTAAGTTGGATGTCCGGAACGTGCGCGGTCTTAGAAAAATGGTCTTGGGCGAGTGTAAAAAAGCCGAAGATAGAGGAGACACTGAGCATGCGTTACTCGTGCGTGAGTATTTGGAGAGTATTTCAAGTATCGGCACGCGCACGAGCAGAAGGACAAAGGAAATACCGATTTGTTTTACATTCAGCGCACCTTTCGTAAGTGACAACTACTTTGTACTCTCGCGAGAACACTCGCGTATTTACGGTCCTCTTCGCCAGTGAGGAGAAACTCAGTGGACACATTGACACCCGACACCCGACACCCGACTCAGCAGTCGACATCCCGATGCCCGCGTATATCCGGACACCCTGAAAACCACCAACATGCATGTGGGAGTGATCCGTCAGCTTATGAGAGTTCAGCTGATGATGTAGTGTTGCTGTGAGTTGGTTTAACACCCGATTATTCAGCATGGAACGCAAAAATAAATAACAGTGCACTGGGGAGGCGACGATGATTCGCAGTCTTGTGAAAGTTCACCTAAGGCATGCAATCTTGTGGACAAATACTGATTTTAAAAAGCGATTATGTGTTCTACTTTTACTTTGCTAGAAGATTATAAAAGTGTACACCCATCCAAAAACAAATAAAACAATAAAAAAAGTCATCTGTACCTACAGTAGTCAATCACATGCCCCGCAAGTAGGTCAACTGCAGTGGGTCAACTGAGTAGAGCTAGATCCTGTAAAACTGAAACGATGAAATATTAAACACTTAATGAGATCTAATGACTGGTCCCGAGGGAAACAGTGAATTTTGTTTCCCGAGAATCTCGATGTTTCTCGAGACGAAGTCGAGGGAAACATCGAGATGCGCCGAGCACTCGATCCATCATAATCATGACACCTTTTGTCACGGTCTGATCACGGTCTGATCACGTGCGCTAGCGGACAACAGTGCAATGTTACCCTCTGACGTCAAAATTGTTGCCCGCTTTCGCAAATGTTTCCCGCTTAGCACAATTGGCGGGAAACAGTTTGTTTGTTAGATCACAAGCCAGAGAATAGATTTTATTGCACTTATGAGGGGTCCATCAGTTGCCTTGGATATTCACGCGTTTGAGTTAGTTTCACACTTTGCGCGAGACTAGACATAAATTTCGAAACCACGGGAAAGAATAATTTTGATGAGTATCTTTCTCGCTGTTTAGCAATGGATTTATCATACGAACGATTTTCGTATGACCTTGAAAAACTGTTTCTTTATGCGTTACTTTATTTACACCAACAAACTCCACTCTAAAGCAATAACTCTTCATTTATTATAAAGATAAAATGTCCTTAAAGTATCGAACCGAGAATTTACCTCAGGTTTCGGTATTTACCCTGAAATCGTACACTGTCCAAACACGTTATACCTCCCCCTTAAACTATCTTTTATTCCACGCTCATAACATGGTATTTTGGAATAATAATGTAATAATGCCAAAAGATTTAAAAATACCCTTCGGCTCGTGTTCGTCTGGCTATTTGTCGTTCTCGTGACATGATTTGAAAACTTGACTACGGTTACAAACTGAATTCTTGGTTTTCACGTGACGTCATCAAATTCGAAAATCATAAATCGTAATGCCTTCTGAATTTATATGTCCACCAGGTTGAAGATGGTTTAAAAATAAATCTTTTCACAAGTCTCCAACCCGGTTGCGTCTTTCGTTTTGAAAATACAGCATTTTGAATTTCTGACTTTTCACCCTACGTAACACCAACATGGCGTCCGTGACAAAACTTTTTCCTATGTAACAAGGACCTCTCCTCGTGATTTTTAGCACTTTGGGCAGTTAAAGTATCAGGAAGGCAGTTTATGCGAATGAATAGTAGTTTACGAGAGGAAAGTAATCGCTTTCAGAGCGAAAGTGAAGTCCAGATGTTTTTATTGATTTCCGGCGGCCATCTTGGTGCCCCTCGGAGGGGCACCAAGATGGCGTTTCCATACAAAGCTCTGTAAATTTGAGTCGAGTGCTTCGGCGAATAATTCAACAACGGGATACTGCACAGATCTGAGACTTAGCGAAGTTGTTTATTTATTACTCTTTTATAATATTACAAATTATTGGCTTCTTTCACTAAATAGTTCCGATTAAAAAAAAATATATATCTTGGTGTCCCTCCTGGATGGCGTTTCCATACAAAGCTCTGTAAATTTGAGTCGAATGCTTCGGCTAATAATTCAACAACGGGATACTGCACAGATCTGAGACTTAGCGAAGTTGTTTATTTATTACTCTTTGATAATATTACAAATTATTGGCTTCTTTCACTAATTCGTTACGATTTTAAAATTTTATGGCGTGACAGTGAAAACCAAGAATAGGATCATTTATTATTATCTTGAAGAAAACGACAAGAAAAGATGAGTGCCCGTATCCAGTAAGTCAACTTATAAGACGCAGTGTCTGGGCCGTTCTGAAAACCACTCTAGCGACGAACGCATCCTGTTTAAAGACTATTATTATTTTTATATAATAAAACGACAGTATTAAATAAAACGACACCATCAGTGAAAATAAGTTCGACAAAACGCAAAATACATATCAAATCATTCTGTGGCTGTAGGCCTACATACACTGATTAAACTCGCGGCTTATCGCGCGCGCCAACAAAAAAACCGCCAGCTACGCAGGCTTTTTTTTTATGGAATCAGCCTTTTTCATTTCAAACAAAAGGATTCACACCCTAGCGCGCCGATAATCCACCACATATCATAAGAACGCGACGTTAAACGTCGCCTTGGTCCTAAAATCGGAGCTCTGGCTTGTTATGTTTTCAATACCAATTCCAGATAAACCTATAACAGGTGTTCTCAGATTGTGAGGAGCGAAGAATAGACAGAGCACAAAGTGAATGCATCGCAAGTGCAAAAGACTGAGATTTAATATGTCACCTTTGCGCATCCTCTTGTTTTCCCTCGCTGTAATACAAGCGCTAAAAAGCGCTTGCATTGATCCTTTTGATCCTTCGACGCAATGCGGGCCTACTGTTACCTTCCGCGGGCGCTCACGGGATAACATTGCCCAAAAGGCTTGGTTCCTGAGTACAAGACAACAAGGATCGATTTTGTTTGTGAAGGAAATTTGTTGTGTGTGCAGCTTTGTTGTCACCGTTCGTTTTCGTCAAGATTTGCTGTTTTGTTTTTGGAATCTTCACAGAATGACTCGTAAGTACCTTATCTAAAAATTGCCAACGACTTATGACAATCATTTTATGGGATCTTTCGTTTATATTGACTTGTAACAATTTAGCAATCGCGAAGACAACAAGTACACACGCAATCTTCGTAATGGCCATGAACGTGATAAGCTTTGTCAGTATTCTTTAGTAAAGCTTCATTATTTAATAAAACTAAAAGAAACTGGGTAAATACACAGTAATCTACTATTTTTCAGAGGAATTAAGTGGCATTTATAAACCGGGATAAAAATTATATCGATTGTAAATGGGCTCTCTCCGAAAAACAACGTGTATGCAAACGTAACGTTAAAGTGTCTTTAGATTTATCATCGAGACATTACATGGAGGAGAATACACTGTTATGTTGATCATTTTGGTGTCTTTTATTGCCTTTGACTGCGAAAGAGCGTGTGTAGTTTTAGAAGAAGTGAATAGTTTAAATAATTAATTGTTGTCTTTAAAGTCTGAGCAACTAGCTAGTTGACCCTTTTGATGATAATTGTCTGATTCATTTTACCGAATGCCCACCACATGATATAATTTCTCTTTATTTTTGGAACTGGTTATTAAATTTAAAATTTCTTGGATTTACATGGTGAAATATTATTGTGAATTTGACAGCACCACTGCAAGGTACTGATCAACTGCTTTTGTTTGCCTGGCCACACACAGTCTTGGTTTCTTCTACAGACTCAAAATTTAGAATCAGGTTATGCGATCCATGGTTTCAATCTGTTTATAGGTATACCTGTGTAGAGATACATGTGGAACTGCTATCCGTTTGCATGTAGAATATTGCATGTTTTATGTATCTCTTTCTTTTCTTGACTCATACATGTACTCCAGAGTAGTATTGAACTCAAGTGTAATAGTGATTTATATGGGGAGGTGTGAAGACCATTTTTGGGTTTGGAATTTGCAATCTAAGGACTTTTTTGGGGGTTGGAAATTTTGTGGTGACTTTTTTGGGGTGAAAGATTTTGGTGAGGAGTTTTGGGGTGGGTTATGTTTTAGGCCGTTGGCCTTTTTGGGAGTCTGGTTTCGGCCTAATGGGACTTTTTGGGGTCTGTAAGCACTTTGGCCTCATCCACACCTCCCAGGGCTAAAAGTTGGCAGTGCCCTGGTCGCCAGTGGTGATTTAAGACTGACTAGGGCCACTAAAAGTAGTGGTTGATCACCTGATGTGCAACTATGATACAGAATTTTTAAAAGTTGCAATGTAAATTATGTGAAGTACAAAGTTAAAATAAAACAAAATATGTAGTTTAATTTGACTACCTTTCTCTTCTTTTCTTTTTCTCAACTCTTAGTTCATCAGTTTTAGTGAATTTTTAGTTCTGAAGTGGAAAATTCTGAGCCCTTTTAACTTTGGTTTCATGAGCAATCCACAACATCTAGATGCCATTTTGATTTTGTGATTGCCACGTGGCTCTAGACTTACCCAGAGTGCTGTGTGGGATGGTTTTTTAAGTTGTACATGTTAACACTGCGAGAACAGAATTTCAACTGAGTGTGTTCTTTCCTTTTAGTTGACGTTCCATTAAAAGCCGTGGGCCTTTATTCAGGTTTTTTCGTTTTAAACTAGAGAAAATTGAGGGCAACATTATTTCGGGATGGACCACTAAGAATTCAAGGAAACTGTCCCGACTGGCCACCAAGCACTGGAGTTAATTTTTAGCCCTTTCTCCCCATCAGTTTTATTGCTGAGTAGCCCCTGAGACTCATACACTGAGCAGTTGTAGACATTTTACTGAGTTCTTTTTGTTGTTTGTATGTGGACTGAGACAAAGTTGGGGTCTCCATATGAAGAATGAAAGAAACAAGGCAATAGGTTTACATGTACATCTGGAATGAACAAGCTTGGTCAATAATAATATTTTATTCCTATTTTTTCTGATATAAAAATACCATTTGGAAGGTTAACATGTGCAGGTAGTCCACAAAGGCCAGATAAAAAAATCCAGATACTCTAACATGTGCAGCTCTATAAAATATCCATACCTCCTGAATGGAAAGTTATTGGAAATTATGTGATCTTTCGAAAAAGAGCTACAAGTAAAAAGAAACAGAAATTCACGGAAACTAGGTTGGTTCCAGAGATGCTTGGGAAACTTAGAACTCGGTGAAAAACTGGTAAATTGTATTCGTCCCGTTGGACAAGTGCTTTTGGAAATCCACTTGTCCAGGATCAAGAAGTACTCGTCTCCGACAAGCGGACTGTGAAAAACATGGCTGTTGTGGAGAGGTGGCCGTTATGGGAAGGTTATCAATTAGAGGATTTGAGTGAGTGAATGAGAAGTCAGGACAAGAAAACATGGCTGTTGTGGAGAGGTGGTCATTATGGGGAGGTGGCTGTTAGTAGACTGAAGTTCAACCATATTTAAAAAAATTGTGACAGCCCTGATTTGTAAATCTAAACTGTTTCTAAAAACTTTTCACTTACAGGCCAATTTCATCATTTGATTCTGAGGAAAAAATTAAAACCCTAACTTCATGTTTGTATTAAAATAGTTATTTTACCTCCCTATCAGGTGGAAACCAGCGTGAATTGGCTCGTGCGAAAAACCAGAAGAAGCAACAAGAACAGGCGAAGAAGAAAGGAGGAGAAAGTGGAGTAGCACTAAAGGAAAGAAAAGAAAGGTTTGTGATGAAAAATATTTTGCACTTATTGACTGAGTGGGAGGGCCGGACGGGAAAATAATTATTTGGCTTGGTCATGGCATATGGACTGAGCGTAGTGAGGTCTGTACACCATGACCGAGAGCCAAATATTTTCCCGTCCAGCCCGACCTAACTCAGTCAATAAGTATTTTATAATATGACTAGAAAGCACAAGAATAGTCGTGCAGTGCGAGGTCGCTTGAACTTGAGCGGGGCCAGATGGCTTTTTCTAGACCAGCTCATGTCAAACCTGTCCGACCCGCTCACTGTCACCTTGCGATTCTATTTTCTGTAGGATTGCGTCAGCGGGGCCATGCAGTCATATAATTATAAAAAGCAATAATTTTAAATACAGTTCGCACTGTGAGACTGGAGTGTGTCCTACAGTACATTAATTTTGTAATATCATAATTTTAAATTATTTACGGGGATGTAGCTAAGATATCCAACTGGTGAAATTTTGTTCATCACAGCAGAAAATTTTGTTAAAAATACACAAATGTAGAGAGAAAGAGTTGAGAAGACACAGTTTCCAGGCAGAATCAAGAAAACTCAGTCTTAAGGTGGTTATTTTTTCTGCCTTCTACCTACATGTGTGTTTTAGCAGGGGTGTATTCTCATATACACACATACACATACATGCGTACACTTAAATCTCTGACAAATGGAAAATAGAAAATACATGTAAAATGAAAAATAAATCTTGGACTTTTAAAAATTTTCTTTGACTGAAGATCTTTAAATTTAGCTAGACAATGGAAGGTATATCTTGGTTATCCTGTGCATTAAAAAGAGTTATGAATTGTGCCCTATTCAATGGCGCACAAGTCAGAGTTGATTACTCGCATCTGCCGTCTGGGGGTGTAAAGGTCATATTTCCACCGGAGAATTTGAAGGAGAGTTCCTTTTGTGTGTCACAGTTAATTTATTTTGGTAAACATTGTGTTTGTAAACAATCCTGTTTTGAGTGTGGATCATGATAGACAACTGATAGTCTTAATAGGATTAAGCCTTTCGCTGATATATTTACTGGTTAACTAAAAAATTCTTAAAATATGGGTCATTATTTTTAACTTCTTAACAAACTAATAAATTGCAGAAATAGCCGAAAATGGCATAATTTCTGAGCATTGAATGTAATTTTCAAACTTTTGTGTGGGAGTATGCCCCCACACCACCCTAGAGGTTAGCAACTTCAATACTTAATTTGTCCCTCTGTGCATACAAAAAAGTTTAGTTTCGCCCTGATCATTTGGATTCCCTGGGTAACCTGTTAATACCCTGGTTATCATGTGGATGCTTACTTTTCTAGAAATATTTACTTATTTAAAGTGCACCTAAACCCCAATTTTTTTTTTCTTTTAATCATCTTGTTGTACGTTGAAAAGTCGAATAGTGAAATATTTCTTGTTTTTTAACATCGCATTAGTGAGTTATAGAGATTTGAATTTACAAAATGCTAATTAGATGACGTCAAATGCAGACTTTACCATTATTTCTACTTCAATTTACAATACGCAGTTCACAGCTTAAGGATAATCAATTTAAGAAATACTAATTAAAACTGCTTATAGTCAATTGATTTGTAAAAAAAGATATTACTTGGAGGTGGAAACAAGTACTTGTATAATAAATGAGTCTGCATTTGACGTCATCTAATTAGCATTTAGTAAATTCAAATCTCTATAACTCACTAATGCGACGTTAAAAACAAGAAATATTTCACAATTATTCGACTTTTCAACGTACATTGAGTTGATTAAAAGAAAAAAAAATGGGGTTTAGGTGCACTTTAAGTTTATAAATTCTTGTTGGAAACATACATGTAGTTCTAGGTTACCCACTTGATTAGTCTCTTTATGTTAAACGCATCAGAGTATGGAATCGAATTATTGTCTTTTGTGTGTAGAGACGCAGCCATGATGAGGGAAAAACAGAAAAAGGCTGCAGAGAAGCAAGCAGCTGAAGGAGGCGCCAAAAAATAACACAACTGGCAAATGTTTACACTTACTTGAATTTTCTATGCAAGCAAAGATTTTGGTACTTGTACATTAATTTTTGTGATAGTATTCATTTGTTCTCACAAAACAGAACTGACAATGATTGTTTGGCTTTCTTGTTTCTTGTTTGGTGTAGACCTATGGAGAACATTCATCTAGCTATAATAAATTGTCAGTTAGTTTTAGTGGATGACATAGAAAACAAAAGCAATAACTCAGGTATCCGATATTGAGCTTATTCTGTTATGTATACAGGTTTCTTATTTATGTAGCATGCCACTCAAAGAGAGAAAAGAATGGGATTGCAAAACATAAACAAATAGAATGTGAATGTAATCCATTATTAAAGGGAATGGTCCCATTATTGTTCTGGGGCTGTTGTTGAGTGTTCTTGTTTGTAACATAAACGCTTCAGGGAAATTCGCTAAAGCATAAAATTATATTTCCAGTTCTCTCTTGTTCCATTGTTGCCTGCATTTAGGTTAATCCAGAATTTGTTGAAGGCTGTCAATGTATCAATGTAAATTTTGTTCTTATAGAATGCTGTTAGATGATTTCTGTAAATGTAACCACAACATTTAAAGATTTAATGTGAGAATGAGTACTATGTACATGTAACTTTTCATTGGCAGAAGTTAAATAAATGGAATTATTATTCAACTTTGTATCTTAGAGTATGAATATGCACCAAAGGGATTGCCAACATGATACATAAATATACACTATTTTGACTGCACACTAGGAAAAACACTTCCAAAAACTAAGGATATGGGAGAAAAATTACTGTCAAATAAATAATAAATAATAATATTCAGCGAAAAGTTGAGTAAAACAGCTAAGTGGACATTTTTCCTTGTCAGTTTGACTAACTCGATAAAATACCCAACTGTATTACAAACACAGTGTAATACAGTCAAACCTCTATTAAGCGGTCAACCTCTATCAAGCGATCATTTAACAACTCCCCGGAATTAAATTGCTCCCCATATTTACTGTAAACTTTTAAGCGGTCACCTCTATTAAGCGGTCAGTTGGCTATTCCCCAAGGGTGACCACTTAATAGAGGTTTGACTGTAACAGATAAAGGATAAAAAAGTAGATCCTTTCTTTGCCTCTTTACTAGTGGAAATATAAATTATAGACAGTTATAAATTAATGATTGTGGTCATCATTTTTCTGATTTGCATAATTAATAATATTTTTGTAAATGGAAGCAATAGAAATTTCTCCAAGTGCTTCCCCTACACCCACCATGATTGTTTGTTTCAATCCTCTGTGAATTTCCCTAAATCATGATTTGCTATCAAAAGTGTCAAGTCAATAAAGGGCTACTACGATCAAATTTTTGATTTTCATTTTTTTACATTTTCGTGTACTATTAGACTTCCTTACTCATCTTGCCAAATTTCAATTCATTACGAACATCAGAAGTTATTTAATTTTAACATTTATTTCCGAGAATTTACGGCCGCCATTAAAAAACCTTGTTCCAAGGCTTGGTTGCGAATGGGAGAAAGTGACGTAAAAGACTCAAACATACCTCACGGGTTGAAATTATAATAACAATAAGTGTTGAAAATCACGCGAAAAGCAACAAAAACTTTAGACTCGTTCTTCGTGCAATTTTCTATGCTGATTGTTATTATAATTTCAACCCGTGAGGTATGTTTGAGTCTTTTACGTCACTTTCTCCCATTCGCAACCAAGCCTTGGAACAAGGTTTTTTAATGGCGGCCGTAAATTCTCGGAAATAAATGTTAAAATTAAATGACTTCTGATGTGCCTAATGAATTGAAATTTGGCAAGATGAGTAAGGAAGTCTAATAGTACACGAAAATGTAAAAAAATGAAAATCAAAAATTTGATCGTAGTAGCACTATAAGACCAATAGAGGTTTTGCACGGCAGCCATGTTGCATGGCAGGAACAATAGATTCTTTTCCCTATGGGAAAGAATGTTCTTTCTAATGCAAAACATTTTCATTGTTCCTGCCATGCAACATGGCTGCCGTGCAAAACCTCTATAAAGTATGTCACGTAAGTCACGCACCGTTTGACGGTGTGTCCAGTCCTCCTCGATTTTGCTTGCGGGCTCACTTGTACGACGCCATTTTGGATCATTGTCGAACAGAACACTGATTATGCCTTCCATTCCGTGGAAGCCGTTCGGGTTTAACAATATTTTGCCTCGGCGGTTTCCCCGTCAGCGGCGTGGAAACAAACGGCAACCTATCGTCCCGTTGAAAGAATGGAAAATAGTGCGAGGAGATACGGTAAGACATGGTAATGGTAATCTTTTATGTCTTGGATGCATGTGCATAAACCAATTAAATGACAGGCATATATAAGCTTAGCTTAAGGCAATATGCTAACTTGTCGATGCTTGTACAAGAGCATCTTTGTTAACCTTTTTAAGCTCAGATGTAATATCGTGCCGTATTCGCACTGTAAAATGCTATGACATGTCCAATAATAATGGCATGTATTCAATATTCAATCGACGGGAACTTTGTCATTACTGCGCCTTTCAATAACATGCGGAATTTGAAATTCAAATCTCCACCAACAGTTCCGTTATTCCCTGCCGTCAATGATAATTAATACGAAAGCCAACGGACCATGTAAAAAAAGAAACAAAATGGATCGAAATCTACCAATCATAATGCACGGATGTGACCTTTTGACCTCATTGAAGTGAAGGTCTGTTTCCTGAGAGGTATGATTGACGGCAGTGTAAAACCCAACTGTTGGTGGAAATTTGAATTTCAAATTCCGCATGTTATTGAAAGGCGCAGTAAACATGTGTTTCAACAGCATGGACGGGCAGTGCAACCCTAAAATCTTCTCAAAGTTTTGGAACTTCTGTTTGCGATGTCAAAGTTTTGGAAATTTTTGCACGGGCTAATTTTTGTTTTTGACTGTAGTACGACCAGGCCCTGATTGAGCAGTAAAATCAAACTGATTAAAATTCATTAAGCTTAAATATACGAATAGCGTTAATCCGTAAATTTTCTGTTGCTACACAAATCAGAAACAGTTAGCACATGCAGACTAAGAGTGCATTCCTTTGGTCAGAATCCAAAAACGGATTTTCTGTTCCTTTGGTCAGAATCCTAAAAAGGATTTCGAATCCATCACATCCATTCTGAGGAAGGATTCGATGGATTCAATCCAAATCCGGATTTTTTGGATTTGAAATCCAACCGTTCCATTGGAACGGATTTGAAAAAAGTACTGGTGGTCAGCAGGGTTTAGCAGTTCATATGGTACACTCTATTTACCATATATGAAGTATGTTTTGGGTAGATATGTGTCACCCCAGGTCTCCAAATTTTCAACCCTGGGTTAGAAAGAATTTTCACTCAAAATGATACCCCATTCTAGAAATAGGTTGATTTTTAATACCCTGTTCAGTTCTAGAAATTGCATAACTGGATACCCCGTTGTAGATCAATCAGGGCTGCTTTCCATTCGTCAAAAAAATTCTGGTTTGAATTTCCCAGTATTCTGTGTGGCGAATGGAAAGATTTTCCGGAACGTTAGGACAACCTCGCAAGGTTGTCCTAAAATTCCGGAATTTTATTCCCGGTAATTTCCATTCCATTCGCTTCCCAACCCGGAATTTCCGGATTTTTGGTCGAATGGAAAGCTCCCCAGGAGTCCCAAAATCACGACCATGTTGGGTGGCACATACCCGTATTGGAGAAGGGGTACCATCCTCTTTCTTGAGGGGTGGGGGCAGGGTTCTCCTTATCAGGCGGTAACTGGTAAAATTTTCCGCTTGAAGCAGCACTTACTACCGCCTGTAACTGCTTGGAGGTTTTGAAAATTCAACAAGTTGTTAAAAAAAATACGCTTGCCAATTTCGTTCCACCCATGTAGTCATGATTGTAAGAAAATAAATGAAAAGATGGAAAAATAAAAAGTGTACACAGCTATTATCTGTCAGTACTTTATTTAATTGCTGGATGGTACAGCACCTTTTGAACCTCTGAAGGCTGAAGTTGCACATCAATCAATTTGAATGAAGGCTGAAGTTGCACATCAATCAATTTGAATAAAATAGGTCTCAAAATGCATCAATCAATTTGAATAAAATAGGTCTCAAAATGCAGGAAATGGGGTTTCAGAGAACCTACCTCTTAAAAATTTCCTGGGGGGGGGGGGGGGGGGGCATGTCCCTGGACCCCCCTAGGAAAGTGTGCCTCCAGCACGCAGTGTTCCCTTTACCGCATAACAAAAGTCCCTTATCTGCTGAGCTGAAATTTGGGGAGAACCCTGTGGGGGTGGCTGGGGTGTACACAAGCTATTGACACCCTTGGCTTAAATTACTTTGTGCACTGTACACAGATGTTGTAAAACAAAAGGAACAAGAAACAATTCTTCATCAAAATTCTATGACCCAATAACCATATTTTCTATGTATGTCCGGTACCCAAATTAAAAGCCCCCAACTTTAAAAATAGATCTTATTTTTTTTAAGGTGATGCTCCTTTCTGGAAAAGATAAAGGAAAGACTGGTAAAGTCACTGAAGTGGTTCGAAGCAAGAACTGGATTTTTGTTGAAGGACTCAATACTGTAAGAACTACTTACAGCTGTAGATGTAAATTTATTTAATTGGACCCATGGGGAGGTCAAGGAGGCACATGGATGATTGAAAATAAAGTGAAAATACAATTATTGAATTAAGAGTTTGGGGGATTGTGAATTCATGATTTTAAAAATTCTCTTTTGGTCAATGGGTGTTTTGGGAATAATTAATGACCCGACTCCTCCCCAGTCGTCTTTCCAGATAAGACGCGGGATACACGCGTGAGGGATAGATGCGGAACGAGAGAAGCGTGACCGAAGCGCTCCTCTCGTGAATTGAGAGACGACTGGGGACGAGTCAGAATTATGACTTCATTTGTACCCCACTGCCACTTTAAACCCCTTTCCAAGTTTCTGTTTATTCAGTTGACAATCTTTGCATTGCCTGACTTATGTGACTGTGTACTTTTGGTTGTTCCCAGCATTTTCGTTACTTAAAACCATACGGCGATTTTAAAGGAGGTCTTGTACCAAGCGAAGCTCCAATCCAAGTGTCAGAAGTATCCCTCCTGGATCCTTCAGATGGGTGAGTGTTCAATATAAACACAATACTCCACAGGCAGCCCAGATGTGCTTGGTGTGATATGTATAGGAAATTGTATGAACACGAGTGCATTTCGTGATTTATGGGCACTCGTGATGTTTTGAAAGTTCTCAAATTGCACTCGCCGAAGCGGCTCGTGCAATTTTGAGAACTTTCAAAACATCACGAGTGCCCATAAATCACGAAATGCACGAGTAGTTCATACGATTTCTTGTTTATAATATTCTCAACAAAATTTTGGGGAGGCCGTCACAGTACACTGCGCGCGACTTTTAACTTTCACTTTTGCGCCCCCCCCCCTCCCTCTCCCCGTTTACGCCTGCCACGCAGGCTACTTTCCTATTGCACTTTATAACCTAATTTACACTCTATAATCTATTTATGCATTCGTCATTGACCAATCAGAAACTGTATATTTTGTTGAGTATATTATAAGACGACTTATAATGAGCCAATAAGTTCAAGATGTATAATTACAGACTAACCAGACATGTTAAAAAGTCGAAATGTGAAATGTTGTGAAATAAAGCCTGCTTACCTTTAGCTTAATGTGTCCTTGTTTGCCCTAGCTGGTTTAAATGAAATTTTCCGGCTTCTTCCACTCAGAGGAGTAATACTAAACTTAAGGTAAGCAAGCTTTATTTCACAACATTTTGATTTTTTAACACTGGTTAGTCTGTAATACATCTCAAACTTATCGGCTCATTATAAGCAGTCAAATCACACTAAGCACATCTGGGCGGCCTGTATACAGCTATTTCATTTAATGTTGTTGGATGAAAGCTGAAAGCCAAGGCCACAAAGAAGTATTGGATACTTGTAAATAGCCATCCTAGATTCCAGTTTTCAGTGCGGATGCAACAGAAAATGGGCGACAGTACTAAAGACCATTCCCTCCTTTTTTTAAAGGAGGGAAAAAAAAAACAGAGTGTGGGGAGATAAAAGCATTAGGGAGCTTTAAGGAGCCACGATGGCGGAGGCAGCGAGAATGGCACAAAACAATAGGTTTAATGAGCAAAAACAATGCCTCCGCACATGGATTTTATATTTTGGTACATTTCTTTGCCATTCACTGCAAAACAACAATGTGAAATGATCTATAGCCAGGTTTTGTGGAGAACATGAACATATGGCCATTCATTTTCCTTTCTCTATTTGAACTTGAAAGCCGTCCCTACAAATTAAGCTCCTGCACAATCCAGTCACGTACGTTAGACAAACTAAACTGGAAATAAAACAACTGCAAAGTAGTTTAAAATAGAAAGAATTTGGTGAATTCATGCATAAAAATCCCATACTACCTTGCAGTCTTGGCTTGTAGGCTATTGTAGCTTTCATCTGACAACGTTCATTGAAATAGCTGTATACACAAAAAATAAAGGCTTGATGAAGTGGCAAGTTTAAATTTAAGCTTTAAACATCTGTTTCCCTAAGGAGTTAGTAGATCTACATGTATTACTTTAAAGTGCCCATAACCCATTTTTATTATTTTCTCAACCGAATTGAAATGTCACCCAAGGACCTTCTGCAAAATAAATTTACAATTTGGATAAAATGAGATTGTTTTATTATCTTCAAAATCCAATATTTTTGCAGCCTACTAGTCCCGCTGATTAAGGCCAAACAGGCTTACATTGTGACGTAGATTCAGGAATGCGTGTTGTTTGGCAATGTCATCAACAGAAGAAAGCTTTAATAAATCGGAAAGTGACAATGTTCAACTAACCAGTCAACATCTTTCAAACATTTTTTCGCTATACCAGCTAATCAATGGAAGCAAGTCTGAAGTCACATGTTCCTTAATGTATGTCACAACTCCTTTGCTGACCGAGAGAGGACTAAAGCGAATGGTGAGCCAGAATGACGGCAAATTGGAAAGTTTTATAATATTGTTTAACAAATTGCATTTTGTGCAAGTCACAAAATTTTCTCGCAGAAAGTCCTTGGGTGACATTTCATACGTGTACCATTATTTTGTAGAAAACCCACAGAAGCATCATACCGGTACACAGAGAAAGGGGATAAGGTCAGAGTATCAGATCGTACTGGACGTATTATCGCTAAACCACCTTGGGAAAGGAGAGACTGGAAAAGTCGAACAGCTGTGAAAGGTAAGTTACCCAAGCAACCATTATTTGATTTGTTTAAAAAAACCTAAAAGTCATGGGTTTCTCTTCCACTGATCTCATTTTCTCAAATTTTTGCCTCCCCTCTCCTCATCCTCTGGACGTAAACAGGAGTCAGATGTGACACATGTTAATGATAAATGAGACTATATAGACAATTGGGATTGAAAATGTACATTTTGTTGGACAGACGATTCATTACTCCCCAAGACTTAAGAAACAGGATGTGTTCAGATACGTTTTTATTTTTTACAATTTCTTTTTCAAAGGGAGAGAAATCCTAAATGCAATTTGCCCGGTTTATACCCAACTGTGTTAAAACATTCCAATTTTTATCAATGTTGATTTTTTTTTCTTTATAGAGGGTCCATTTGACACACCCTCCTCCGCAGTAACCAAGCAAACTTACTTCCCATCGCTGTTGTATTTTCATGAGGAGATCATGCACGCCATGAGTGTGCCTCCATCTATCCCCAAGACAAAGCCAGACAGGCGAGATTTAATGCTGAAGGAGGTGGAGAAAGCAGCTAACTGGGGCATGGACAAAAGTCTAGCTAATGTTAAGATTGGCTGGATAGACAGATTTTACTTTTCCATGAATCATTATGCAGATAAAGTTGTGCGGTTTTTAAGAATTGACAAGTTGTAACATAGAACTACCCATAGTCTAACGGCTAACCTTGCCACCTTTCCTTACAGACATCTTCAATACAGACTGATCACTTTGTCCAGAAGATCTATATTTTTATTAGCTCTCACCGATCAAGATTTAACTGTATTCATATTTTCAACATTCCCAATATTCCCTCGTTTCTCTCAGGGATAGTCGAGTGAGCGATCAACATTTTGTTGGATGGCATTGCTGGATCCGCGCCTAAACATTTCAACATTGTTGTCCAACATTTTGCGGATGTGTGGCTGAAACAGATATGATTGCATAGGCGGCGGAGCAGGGGGGCAATGCCGAAAATATTGCTAGGGCAGCATAAAATTGGTTTGGCAAAATATTCAGTCTAGTATCTTTTCACATATCGTTTCATCGCGATTATGCTTGTCAAAGTAATATGTTGTAGGACAGCTCCAGCCTGTGTTTGAGAAGCCAATCAATTGCTGGATTTTTTTGGATTTTTTTCTTGGCTTGGTGTAGGCTTGGGCAAAATGTTTGATGGAAATCAAAACATTAATGTGTGGTTCCAGAAAATATCCATACCCCCCCGACGGAAGGCACTTTGGTTTTCACCCCCCCCCCCACCCCCCAGGAATTTCCCTTCCAGGGGGTGTTTGGTGACCCCCCCACCCCCCAGGAAATTCCAGTATTTTAAAACATGGACCCACTCCTCCCCTCGGAAATTCCAAAAGGTTTTGTACTTAAAAAATGAAGACTCGGTTACGTGAATGAAGCTTAAGTTATTAATAAACTTAACAGTATAAACTCTATCTTCATTTTAAAGATCGTACGCTACAATTTTCACATCTTTACCATCACTAGTTGTGGTTCAAAGTTCACGTTTTCTGAAAAAAATGTATCATGTTTCATGTTCCTCCTGTGATAAAGCTTTATAAAAGCCTAAAAGGTATCTTTCTTTCCCGAACCGATAAATGACTTTCAATCGTTTGTTATCTTTTCGGTCTCATCTTTTGAGTTATCCGTTTAATATAAACGAAGCTAAACGAAAGTAAAAGCTTTCACTTTATATCTGCTATTACAGAATGAAAAGTCACGATCGACTGTTTCCTGCTTGCAACTTACCCGGACTTTTTAAGCGCCGCCGTTGAATTTTGTGCGCTTCTAGCCGCTAGAAATATATTTTGTAGCTTAATAAAAGTAAACACGCGAATGTTTGTGAACAAGCGCCGTTTAATGATGTTCGCTTCGCAGTTATCCGCTACAAATAAATAATAGTAAACATTTTGACACAAATGTTTGTGAACAAGCGCCGTTGAACGATGTTTGCTTCGCAATTATCCGCTAGAAATAATAAAATTGTTGCGTTCTGCGGTTCAGTTTGATGATGTTTACGACGAACGTGAAATTTGATCGGGGAAGAAATTTATCACGTGCTAGGCAACCGGAAGAAAAGCAGAAATTCACTCCTTTGCTTCAAAGCGCTGATAATTTTATATATTTATTAGGAGATAGTCTTTGCATTTTCACAAGTAATAAAGATTGGAAGAGATTTTGATTCACAAGTATTCACAAAGAAAAATAATATTCGGTGACCGGAAGTGAAGGGACTTTCATACGTCGCAACGAAAACAAGATACCGCTGGGAGTCCGGGGACGAGTTTCCTGTCACGTCCGCCATTTTGACGATGCTTCGTTCAAAAACACTTCGTTCTTCGCCGGGATAACTTGCAGCGCTAGCAAACTCAAAGCAAAAACAGAAACATTAAAGCTTATAATGTTAACATCATCACAATGGACAGGAGCCCTGATTTTTTTTTTTTAAACAGCGTACGTAAGTATTGCGTCGTGCTTTTCGTGATTCATCACCCTCTGGAAAAGAAGCTTCTCGTGAACCCCCCCAACCCCTCGGAAATTTCTGCCTTTCAACCCCCCCTCCCCCTCGGAATTTCCAACTGTCTTCCGTGGGGGGGGGGGGGGGGGTATGGATATTTTCTGGAACCACACAATCTAACAAAAAAATGTTGGTCAAACTTTATTTAAGATGGGGTGCTAAACGTTCTAACATTGTTTAACCAACAAATTATGTACAACGTTGGAACATTGAGCTGGGGGTTCAATCTGTAGTCTCTCATTTTCTCTCCACCCCATGAGTCATGTCTTCTTGCAACAGAGGGTGTTTATGTGCACTCGCCTGCTCGACAATCCCTGAGAGAAGTTAGGGACTGCTCATAGTCTGATTTCAGTTGAACACTAAATGGTTTCCAAATGACAAATATATTTCCTCTTGGTAACTGACTGATAGGAGTGTTCAATAAAAATATTCAAAGAATGTACAGTACATACCGTTAACTGACAGGTCAATATTCATGTGCATTTGGTAACAAAGGTGCATCAGAGCAATGACTATATTTATTTATCACGTAAAAATTACATTAAAGGGCAGTTGAAAGTTATGTTTCTGTCTTACTGTAAAATTGATGATCGACTGTAAAATAAAAACTTGTCATTTTATGCAAAGAGGCTTGTTACTGAAAAAAGCTGAGAATCAGTAATTCCCAGTTATCTCTATGTGATGGGCATGCAGGCTGTAGGGCTTGATGTTCATGAATGTTGTATTCATAGGACTTGTGCCATCTTGGACTCGCTATGAGTGTAAAAAAATTATTTTACCAAGTGATGACTTGAATACGTTTCTGGCACCCACTACGCAATGTAGTGTGTTTCAATACCCCACTTGTCATTCACATCAAGCCATGGGTTAAATTATCCAGTGGATGAAAGCTTATCCAAAACATATACAAAATAAGTGGGTACATTTTTGTTCCAGCACGAGAACATCATTTGACTACCGTTACTGATTTCTGAATTATGCAAATGAACGGTAAAAATGAGAATGGGTTGACAAAAGGAAAACAAAAAAGAGAGAGACGAGCTGGTTTGACTACCATTCTTCTAATGCCCTCTCATCGATTCTTGAGCACTTTCACGATCATGTTTGTTTTTGATATTGGGCTGGTTTACAATATCACACCACCAGTAGGGTTGGTTGAGTGAACACTGAACTTCAGAGTTTGCGTGTTCTTGAAAGGCACAGTAATGTTAGGGGACAAGATGCCTCAATAATATGGAATAAGATTTTAGGATGTGTTGTTCAGGGGACAACTTGGCTGGCAATCAACATGAGAATCAGAATATTATTAATAATGTTACACTTGCTAGCCTGATTAGCTGAAAAAGTAGTGTTATAGCAAAGCTGAAAATTGGGCACAGGATCTGTGTGTCGAAAATCCTGCATTCTATTGTTTGACTGTGATGTTGTTTTACCTTATCAGGAAAAGAGAACAGTAGATTGCCCTATTACACCTTAATGTCTCAGTGTGAAGACAAAGAAGCTGTTTTTAAAAGAAATGTAAGTTAAATAATAAATCTATTATTCAATGGTTTAATAGGTAAGACATGCGGACATTTTACTCAGTGTTAGCATTAATAATTTCTCGCCCCTCCAGAGCTTTTAAATTACTACACAACTCCTAAAATATCCCTGTGTATTAGCTATTCAACCATCCAATAAGATGAATGTGCATTAATTTACATAACATAATACATTAATTTAATTAATCTATATCACATTTGCATAACTTTACATAAATTAAGCATACATTAAACATCTGAAGGAAAACAGAAATAACAAAGTCTTGGGAAAATGATGCAGTACCCAGATAAATAACAGGATGCTCTGTCATTTTCTCTTAACCTGGGCACATCTGAAGTCATGTTCATGTGTGAGATGATAAAGAGCTCTTCTTGATCAGTAATAAGGTCTCCTAGGATTGTTCTGAAAAGAGAAGGAGAACACACTGTTATGTTGTGGTTTACAAGCTAATGAATAAACTATAAAGTAGTTGTAATCACAGATTAAGTAATGATCCACATAAGGAGGATAGCGTTGGTACTGAACGGCTATGCACAATGGAATGTCAACTTTTTTCATTGTTACAACTAGTGATCTCATTGGCCTAGACTCAAAAACTGCTCAAAAGTTAAGGTTCAAGGTGCGTTTTGTCTATTTTTTTTTTTTTTACAGTTTCAAGTAATTTGAGATCCAATCGCACAACATGCAATATTGTATTTGGGGAACTTCATCAAAGAAGCAAAATTATTAGCTATTGTCTTCTGCTATTCTGATTGGTTAAGCACGAACATTTCCTAAAATTTATTTGATGCAAACGGACTTTATTTTAATAATGAAATATAATATTATGAACCATCAGCTCCTCTATTCTATGTGGGAAAGAGCCAAAGCTGCAGAACAATGAAGTTTACTATAGTTCTTACGTGGAGCATTACTTAAAAGAGTGTGTTCGATGCCGGGTGGAGTCTAGGCATGAGAACAAAAGTGAGGCCTAAAGTAGGTACCAGTTTCCAGAGGTAGCCCTGAAAAATTACGGGGCGGCTAATTTGGCGTTGACCAAAATCTCAAAAAAGCCTGCCTTCACGAGATGAGAAAGCGTTCTCCTATCATTAAACACAATTATTATTTAAAAGTTTTGTGCATTGAGGTAAGAAAAATGAGTTTTTTAAAACAGTAAATTGGAGGACAATCACATCCTTATTGTAGAGTGGTTGGTGATAAAGGGTGGTGGCTATAAGAGGTTTGACTATTTCTGAGCTGGGTGTGTGCTTCAACCTTGTCCCCTGGGGCCTTCTTCGCTTTCAAAATGGCGGGGCAGGCATAGAAATCCCTGGACAAAGCTGCTAAAATACTCCAAAAATCCAGGTGTATTTTGTCACATAAACATGATGTAATACATTGATTTTGTTTAAAGGACGGTGTTAGAGATTGCCAAACACAACTTCCAATTGCTGGAAATCATCATATCATCAATGTTACTTTATCTCTTAAGCGGAGAAATAGGGTTGCAATCGCTGGAAATAACCCCCGAAAAAGCCATGCCATCTTGCATCATGTGACAAAATACTCAATGATTCTTGGAGTACATGTATTTTTGCAGCCTTATCCAGGGGGGTTCTATGCCACTGTTCCACCATTTCAAAAGCAGAGAGGACGCTGGAGATGATGCTGTTTGTGCTCTCCATTTTTATTAGGGAGCTTTAGCAATGACGATGGCAACATCAAAGAAAACATCATTAAAAAAAAGAATTTGTGCTCATTTAAACTACTCATGAAATTTTTCCAAATTGTTTAATTTGCCTAATGTGACTGAATTGTCAAGGAGCTGAGTTGGTAGGGACAGCTTTCAAGTTCAAATAGAGCAAGGAAAATTAACCGTCGTGTGTTCACGTTCTCCACAAAACCTATAGTTTACTGATTTAATGTTGTTTTGCAGGGAATGGCAAAGAAATGTATTAATTGTAAAACGCATGTGCAGAGGCATTGTTTTCGCTCATTAAACATAAAATTATAATAATTTTTTGTGCTGCTCTTGCTGCCATTGCCGTTGTGGTTGCTAAAGCTCCCTATCATTACAGTTGAACCCTACGGACACTGTAGTAACCAAGGAAACCGCCTGTAATTTGCGGGTTCTCGTGAATAACTTAATTGATGTACTCATCCATCAGGGGAATTAGCATATGTCGTTATGTTCTTTTTAAAGATGAGAAAATTAATGATTAAGCAAAAATATGCACTTTTCTTTAAACCAAACTGATAAATAAAATTATGTGTACTGTAGTGCATATTCGAACAATTTTCAATGCTTGGAATTGGCCAAATTGTCTGAGTGTATTACAGCCATGGTCCGACCAATATCCACAAGACTGAAATGAACATTTGAATATTTCTTTGTAACATCCGAGATTTGAATGAAACCTTGAAGAACTCTCTGGAAAACATTTTGAAAGTCATGAGTTAATGGAAAAATATCTTTGCTGCACACATAAAAATCCTTATAATGTTTGGATATTCAACATTTAAAAAAAATGACATTTTGTTGCTCTTTCTTTCCGAAAATGCGTTAAAATTCTCATGGGAATTCCAAATCTCAGAATGAATTTACAAAACCGGTGCGCAAACTTGAAAATTCCATTCAAATTTTCAATAATACTGGTCACGCGTGACGGAGCATGGCTGTAAGAGAGATTAGGAGATTGTTTCAGTCTGGATAGGAAAAACTGTCCACAACAACAAGCCGAGGTGTCATATCCGTATGTGGGGAATTTGACATAAAAAGACTAATCAACATACAGTTACATGCAAGTATTACTTTCAATGTTGTATTACCTACATGTAAGGTAGAATTTTCTACAAAATGATACAGCACTCAAGCACAGAGCAAACACAATGTGCAATAATGAAGAAATTTATCTTACCAATGGATTAGGACGGAATCTGTAAGCTAGCATCATCCTCTTACGATACAAGTCAAACTCATCATCCTGACTTTGTACTTCGTGAACCTTTTCTTCTCCCAGCCCACCAAGTTCATCAACTGCTCGACCCCTAACAGTTCCACAAATATATGCACAAATTAACCCTTTCACTCCATCATTACTATTAATATTAATAAGGTTATTATTATTACAGTGTATTTTCAAATTTGAATAAGGTTCAAAATTATACTTATTTTTAATTTTTTATGCATTTTTTGTATCTTTTTAATCCCTTTGCAATTTTATAGTTTTTGTTTTTACAATATATATCTAGTTTTGAGGTCCTTTCTGAAAACCATATCTTTTATGAAAAAGTTTCCTCAATAAAGATGATTATTATTATTATTAATTCTCTTAAAGTGCACCTAACCCAATTTTTTTTTTCGCTTAATCAATTCTATGTACGTCGAAAAATCGAATAGTGAAATATTTCTTGTTTTTAACGTCGTGTTAGTGAGTTATAGAGATTTGAATTTTACAAAATGCTAATTTGATGATGTCATTTTAGGATAATTTCATTTATTATTCAACTACTTGTTTTTACCTATCAATTGGCTGTCTACAGTTTATATTTAGTATTTCTTAAATTGATTTTACTTAAGCCGTATACTGCGTATTGTAATGACGCAGATACAATGGCAAAATCCTAAAATGAGGTCATCAAATTAGCATTTTGTAACTTCAAATCTCTACACAATGTATAACTCACTAACTCAACGTTAAAAACAAGAAATATTTCATTATTCGACTTTTCAAGGTACATAGAGTTGATTAAGCGAAAAAAAATGGGGGTTCAGTGCACTTTAATAATAATCTAATGAAAAGCTAACAGAAACCCTTCATTTGAATGGCACACTTAACACGTCATCCTCAGAAGATTTCTTAAGTTAGAATTATTCAGTATGGGCTGATTCCCACTAGCGACTTAATTGGAAACAGAGTCAGAGTCAGAAGCATATTAAGTAGCTTTATGTTCTAGTGTAAATAAAATAATAATAATAATAATAATAATAATAATAATAATAACTTTATTTCACACAGAATTCAGAGACTGCTAAGAGCCAACTCCTGAATAAGAAATGCTAACACGTAATGCAATATTGTGTTAACCTTATGTTTTCACACTGACATGGTTCGATATTAAATGTAAGGATTTTTGATGAACACACACACACACACACAAAAAAAAGTATGTCACTTTCACAATGTCCAGTCCGAAGAAAAAATAAAGGAAAAAAATGCCCTGAGCGAGACTTGAACTCGGGCCTCTGACTGTAATAACAGTAATTTTTTATTTCATTTATTGATTAAAAACATAACTGTAAAACTTCAATATATTGCTATTTGGCTGAATATTTATTTATGAATAAAAATTAATAGTAGTATTGGTTTCACAGAATCACGGAAGGGGGGTATTTTTTGGTGCCAATTTTATTTTATTTTATTTTTTCTCCTTTGAGTTTGTGTTACAATAGAAATTTTTATGAAGAATTGTGTTTGTTTTGCGGAGGGGGGAGGGGGGTGGGGAAACTTTTTTGCGGCATAATTACGTGCATAATAGCTACAGTCGAGCATAATTTGGAGCATAGTAGTCCATTTTGGAGGGTGATGCCAAAAAGCATATAACTCGATTTTACAAGCATGATGTATCAACCTCTAGCCAGAGAGAATAAACCCTTAGAAATCCTAGAAAGGAATTGGGAAACCAGGAATAAAAAAATCTTTGTCTGCAGCAAAAAAAATTATAATAATAAAGGAAAAACCAAAGCCTAGGAAATAGGGTACATGTAGATGTCATGGTTTAAATTCTGTTTTTGGTTTGAACATTTCCAACCAGTTAAACTCATCACCAATAGATGAGCTTGGGAGTTGGTGCCTTAAAGGTTGGCAGGGGGCTGACACAATCCAGGCAGAGTAGGGAGGTATCCATGGCAACCCTGCGAGCGGGAACCACCCCTACAAGCGGTTGCCAACAGGCACCGTCACACTGAAAGGAATTCAGTGGAAAACATACTTACCTAACCCGATACTTACCAAAGCCAAGAAACCTCAGAGGGTGGGAGGGATGGGAGCCGAAATCCGCAAAGATTTGCCTTGATGTTAAGCAAAATTGATCCACAAGGATCAAGCAAAAATTGATCCGCAACGATCAAGCAAAATTGATCCGCAACGATCAAGCAAAATTGATCCGCACGGATCAAGCTAGAAAAGCCACGAGGATGTAACACGAGTCACAGAAGCATCCTGCAAAAACCCCTGAAGCTGCCCCGCAGGTCACGTACTGCCATGGGGAAAACCGCAAGGGCGCATTGGCTCAAGTTTAACTTTGCTTAAACTATTTGTTTAACCACATTTAAATATAATATTTTCCTTTGTGTCAGCTTCAAATTTTCAAACCCAAACAAAAATTGAATCATGAACAACATAGACATACTTGTTGACTGGTGCTGTTATTCCTTGTCCCTGCGATCCAAGCCCCATTCCTTCTTTCCAGCCAGCCTGCTGTAACATCTTATACCCAATATTATCTTCCTTTATCTTGTGTTCAGCATAGTCAGAGAAATCAAACTTGTCTAGTGATGATTCTCCCTTCACAGCTTTGACTTTAGCTGTGAATTTTTTCAACTCTGCCGGTGGAAGAAAGTCACCAATGTGATGTTTTCCTTTCGCTTTCACTGTGAGTTCTTCAGCCTTTTCTGTGAAACAAAATATCATAAACTTACTTTGAGGTGATCATGATGTTTCGACTGCTATTGCTGCCACTGGTATTCATCAGGTGATGAAGTCAATTCTATAAAATGTTTACATGTTGCTTTATGTAGCATGTTGGTTCACTATTGGTGCATTTCAATCCTCATTATTATTCCAATTAGATGTTGTTCCCTCCAAGCCTTTAGCCAGCAGGGTGTCCGGGCATCCTGTGGACGCCCACTTTTTGAAGACATTCATGAAAATTGCACCTAATCCTTTAAAAATTTATGATGGGAAATATCTTCAGGACGGCCACTTTTCAATTTTTGGCTAAAAGCCTGGTTCCCTCACAGGTCCGATTTGTTACTTACATGTATATTTTATTTATTCTATAAGCTTTGTTAAAGAAGGCAGGGACCCCACAACAGCTTGTGCCAATTGGTAAGTATCTCTTGGTGTTGTGGAAAGTATTGTTGGTTAGCCATTTATAATGTTGTGGTGTGGGTATTGTTCATTGTCTTAAGTCTTGTTTTACATTAATTGAAGATGATCACAACGGCTGCAACACAAAGAACATTACTGTGAGCCCATGACTACTTCTGAAAAGGATTCTAAAATTCATTAATAATCCACAGAGAAAATACAAAATTGTAAATTGTAATCCTGATACAGAATGTTCAGCTATACTGTATCACTGATACAGAATACTAATAAATGCTAATGAGCTTCATCGCTATTGTTCTTTTATAAGTAAGATACAATATTTGCAGCAGAAAGTGTGGAGATTTACATTGTACGTTACCTCTCATCATTGGTCTTTAGAATAACCGGTAACAAAACAAAACCTCAGCCTAACCCTAAATTAAATGGAGCAACCCTAATATTTAAACAATGTTTACTGTAAACAGTGTCAAGAAGGCATATAATAACACAGACTAGAAAAAACATTAAAGTTTATAATATACTTACCGGTAAATTAAAACGACCAACTGTGTAGGTTATCTGATTGTCTGAAATCATGGTCTAAGTTTAAATAACTGACCCACTGACATACATAATTACAGTATACTATAGTACAAAATGGATTATTTTCAACAAACCTTGTGTTTTTCTCATCTCTGCCTTTCTCTTTTTGTGCTCCCACGTGCCACCCTCGGTATCTTCATCTGAATCGTACTCATATTTTGGTTTATCGTTGTCTCTTTCTACTGCAGCAGCGCCAGACTGGTAAGCTGCTCGCTGAGCTAAGATTTTCATGTACATTTGTTGAATCTACAACAACAAAATGTTTTATATTCAAATCAACTAAACAAATATAATAAAATTTTTCATACCATATTGCAATACTAATTCTCTATTTTCAAATTGCCCATAATACACTTTGTTTGCCGCCCAAATTTTGCATAAAGTGTTGTCTTGAAATGCTCTTGGGAATATGCAGTCCTCCCAAGAACATTTAAAAACAATAGTTTATGCAAAATTTGGGGGGCAAACAAAGTGTATTATGGGCAATTCGAAAATAGAGAATTAAAGAGCAGATTGGAAAATCCTCCAAAGTGACCTTGTTTCCATAGAGTGATTTTTTAATTAGATCATGGCTTTCTGCATTAAAGTTAAAAACAAGCCAAAAAAGCATGATAATTAACATAAAAAAAATTATAGGAGTTTCAGTGGAATCCACAAGGTAGCTCTTACTTCCACTGTTTCCGGATCAAATTGGAATTTGGAAATGTTAGTTTTTGTGGACGGAGGAAAACCGGAGAACCCTGCAAGCAAGGACAAGAACCAACCACAAACTCAACCCACATATGGCGTCGCCTCTAGGATTCAAACCCGGACCACTTTGGTGGGATACGAGTGCTCTCACCACTGAGCGATCCTTTCTCCCCTAGGTGGTATCAACACCCCTTCAAAAAGTGGATCCTTGTTGAGTATACTTGTTATGACCACTCCCCTAACAAATGATTCCATAAGTACCTCTTGCTGCTCTCTCATCTGCTTTTGCCTTTCCTCTTCCTCTCTGTTACTCATTGGAATACTGTGCTCAATCTCTGCAGCTGCAGCTATTGCCGCAGCCACTGCCACATTACTGTTAGATGATGACGAAGTTTCTTTGGGTGCATCTGTATCCCATCGACTTTTCCTCTTTCTCTTTCTTTCTCCACTGCTGACTGCAGCCTCCTTGTTCTCAGTTTTAGTAACTCCCTGTCCATCCCCTTTTAAACATTTAACAAGGTTCTTGTAGTATTTGTGATCTTGACTGTTAACATCAAACAAGAAGCTGTGGAAATATAACATTAACCACACTTTAGGACCATCACTGACTTTGATATACACTCTTGTATGGTACAGCCACTTACCACCTTCCAGATATATCCAGTGCCATTTTTGCAATAGACACTCTGTAAAGTTAAGCCTGCATGGTTCATGGTGATGCAAACATGCAAGCATAGTAAGACAAGCACTCACATTTCAGAATTACCATGACAGACAACAATGGCAAAGATCCCACGATGGCGGAACAGCATGAAATGAAAAATCTATCACCTTGCGTTTGTGTTGCCAAACCATGAAATGCAAACACAAGTGCTAGGAACGCTACACTTGTGTTTGCGTTATGGTAGTTCATGTGTGTTTGCTTGCACTTGCAATTATATTTTGCTTTTTTGAACTTGGCTTTACAGACTGAGACTGGACTTGAAGTCCTTGTGCATAAGATTTACTGAAAACAACTCCTGCTATTAAGTACTCAATAAATTACAGACATCAATTAATTATGGTGCAGAAGCTACTGTCTGTTATACTGGGAGGAATCGATTGAATAAGTTGCATCTGGGTTTATTTAAAGGGAACTCAAAGGTTTTGTGCAAAATGAAGGCGGATAAAAACTGCTGGTTCACAAATTAAATTTAGCAACCTTCAGTTTTTGTACCCCTTCATTTTACATTTTTATACTTTTGTGAACTTTTTCATTTAAATACATGACATATCAGTCAGACCAAGGAAGTAACAGAATAAATTTGGAGAACCTACAGTTGTAGTGTTGTTTTCAAACTTATCTTGCTAAAAAACCTTTAAGTGTGTTCCCATTCATGATAGGAAATGATGGCTTTTGTATAAGAAATCCAATCATTTTCTTTCTAAAGCAGTCTCCGAGCCTCTGAAATCACAGCCACCCAGTGTCCTATGAAAAAAAGTTCACCTTAATTCCTACAAATGTAAAGAGCTCAGGATTTCATTTGTTCACAAACCAGGAGTTTAATGCAGTAGTTGTTGATGGAAAAGAGCTGGAGGCAGTAAGCAGTGCCAAGTTACTTGGGCTTACTATAAGTGACAACCTAAAAACCTTAATTGATACCTCTTAGGGTATTAAATTCTAAAATGACCATCATTAGAATTATCGCGGAACCTTTTAGGGTATTGAGCTGAAAAAATATGACAGAATATGACATGTGTTGCTTTAGAACTGGTACCTCTTAGGGGTAAGAATACTTTTTAGCCACGCCCATCAAACGAGATTCTGGTACCTTATAGGGTGTTTTTCAAAAATTTCCGACAAGCACCCCCCGTAATTTTTGAAGTCCCCCCTGGGTGCCCATGTAGAAGATGTAATCAAGAAAGCTAGTAAGAAGAAAAATACAGGCAATTGCAAAAGCACAGAAACAGGAATAACATGTTGAATCATAAATTCACAAAATGCTGCAAATTTTATAGGTGATTTTAAACAATGCATTATCCAACTAGATTTTAGATTATGAACACCTGGAAAAATATGTATATGTCATTTTAATGTAATTTTCTTTATTACTCATGCGTGTAGCGGCATGAGTTATAAAATGGCCTCTGTTTTTCTTATTTTTTGTGTCACGATTTTGCATGCAAATTTATGCACACATATTTTAAATTGTGCCTTTCCGGTTTATAGCTTTGCCCTTTGCACTTCCGGTTTAGAGACTTCCGGCTACTCTCACTTCCGGCAAAACATCGTTACTGAAGTGTCACGACAGCGTCTCCTACAACCCTTCTCACATTAGTAATGTTCACGTCAGGTATATATTAAACTCAAAAGAATGACTGGCTTCATTGTGGTACAGCCTTCATTTATAAAACATTCAATAGTAACGTGGTTTGCTGGAACGATGACTGAATGAAAGTAGTAACTCTTCTCCATGTCGGACGTCTTTTTATCTTGTTTAAAATATTAAAGTATAAATTGCTTCTTTTCTCATGGTACATTAAAATATATGACAAATGTTTCTTACGCATGCGCATGACATACGCTTTCCGTAATTTGGTCTTATTGGTACATAAGACAGTCCTGTATTTCTCCCATCGAAGTGAACGTTGCTTTTATACACAGCATACAACTTGAGGCCGAATTTGTCGCGATTCTGTAGAAATAAGAGCTATTTTTAATCAGAGTTCTTCCGAGGCAAAAATGCCAAACATCGATCCATCGCACTCGTAAGCATATTGTCAATTGATTCCACATTTTACTGCCGATCCTCTACAATGCCTGCGCCGGAGTAGTCCTCGCTGCCTGTGGCGAGTAATTTCAAGACTTTTGTGAAGAAAGAACAATAGAAACACACGTGAAAACGGCATCGTTATATTGGATTTTAAAAAATTTGGACTTCGGGACTGGACTTCTGTGGATTATGGACTGTGGAATGCGTGCCATATTAATGTTTATTTTTACTGATTTCATTGCTTTTAAAAGTAGTCTTTTCAAATGTAACAGAAATAATTCACGGTTTGGGAATTAATTCTTGGCTTTCACATGACGTCATAAAAATTAAAAAATCTAAAGAAAACATCCTACAAAGCTGTTTCTAACATAGTATGTGGATACAAGTGTTATAATCTTTCACAAAAAGTTTCAGGTTTTAACGATGTTTTGCTTCCGATTTACAAAGGTTTTAAATGTGTCACGCAATGCGTCACGCTATTTCAGATAAGCCGCGAAAATAAACAAAATTGAATCAGCTAAAAGTTATTGTTTGCATTATAAGTGCTTATAAGCCGAGTTAATTGAGCTTATAGCAAATACAATATTTTTGGATGTGATCCGCTCCATACATTTCTTACTAAAAATATCTAATACTCGTTCGCCTATAACTCTTGAACGAAATGCTTTTGCGCTTCAAAATTTGGCCAAGATGTGTAGTTTTAAACTCTTTACAATTCCATAAACATTTTGGATTCGAAATCTATTTTTTAATGCTTCTGAATTTTGATATGACGTAAGTGAAAGCCAAGAATAGACGAGTGTGGATTTGATCGGGAATCAATAAATTACACATTTAAGCGAGTACAGAAAAATCAACGCGTCTTAGCGTCTATATAATTCAACTGCTGGTCTGATTGGTTGACACGCGACCTCGTGATCCACTCTTGATTTCAAGATGGCAGAAAATCTCTTCGGTGTTGACTTAATCACAGCGTGCAAATTTTCAAGACAATGCACGGCGTTCATGGATGGGTAGGACCGTTTGATATTCTGTTCGCCGCTTATTGCTGTGGGGTTTTTGCTCCGGCAAGTTTTGTGTTTTATATAACTTGCCATTTCAGTTAGCGATCGTGGTTTCAAGTGTCGGCTACTGAATGCAGTAAATGTAGTGTGGTCTTACTTTTTAGACTTTAGACTTTATAAGCCTATGTTTCTCCGTAAAAGCACTCAAAACACTTGGAAATCAATACTGCCATAGGTTAAGACGCCACGAGTCCAAGATGTGTACAGCTTTTTGTTCCACATATTCTACATACATGTAGCAAAGCTTTGTACATTTATGGCTTTGCACATTCACACGCGTTGCCTCGCTAAAATTAAAAAAAAATAGCCCAGTCGTTTACTGATTTCATTGCTTTTAAAAGAAGTCTTTTCAAATGTAACAGAAAGAAGTCACTGTTTGGGAAATATTAGACGAGTGTGGATTTGATCAGGAATCAATAAATTAAATATTCACGGCGAGTACAGAAAACGTGTCTTGACGTGTTCTTCAGTGTGTCACGCAAAATTCGTTGAGGGGGAAGGGTGCATGACCCATTTGAAATAAACCGTAAAACTTTCTTATGCATGCGCATGAGTACAGGCTACCAGTGTAGCCTCTTGTTTTTCTTAATCAGTACAGGACATTATTTTCTCAGAGGTATTAGTCATTTTTGGCAACACCGTATTAAATCAAGGTGAAATAAAGTTTATAATATCAGTGTTTTTATTACTTAAGAGCAGGGACACCGGGACCTTTACTCGGCTATTTCAATTCTTGTCCTGGCTACTTCTCAGGAAAATGTGCTAAGATATTTGAATAAAGAATTGGTAAAGTTAATGGGTTATTTGATCTTCATCACGAGTGAAATAAAACTGTGCTTCTCTACTGATGCCTCTTTCATAGCAGTTAAAACAAAGACCCAAACTGGTCATAAATGGCCTAAATGCACCCAAAGTGGGACTGCGTGACAATAACTTTAACATCAAAGGCTCCTGTGAGCTAACCCATGAATAAGAAATGCTCTACACATCACTGGCTCATATTTGAGCAACCCTTCCTTTCAATCAAAGGCTCCTCAGTGAGCCAACTCGTGAATATGAAACGCTCTAAATGAAAGATTCTACACCAAATGTGATGAGGCTATAAGTACAACCCAAGTGCAGTACTTCGGCATTTATTTTGTGAATAGAAAATAAGTTCCGTAAAGGAGTATCAAGGGATTTTGCGTTACCCGATCGTGAATGCAAGTTGAATATTTCATCGAGTCAAGTCTCGAGTCTGATCCTGCCAATGTAACACTTGTGTTTGGGGTCTTTGGTCTACCCCTACATTAGGCCTTCCTTCATCTGCCATATGCACTGAATGCAAAAATGGCGGCCAATTTACATTGTATTATTCCTTTCTAGCCTGACTAGCCTCATTTTTGGGTAAACATTATTTTGAACTTTGCACATGCTAACGAGGCTAGTCAGGCTAATTTACATACACATAAAAGAATAAATCGGCAGCCATATTTGCATTCGGTGTATTGTGTGCAGGAATGATAGAGCGGGAGATGGGACCTAATGACGCGCAAAGGCAATGCGCAGAAAACGTTGAATGAATATTGCAACATGTTGAATTACTATTTTGATCGTGAATGTGATCGAATATAAACCATTGAATGTGAATGAACACATCCCGTAAATGTGAATGAATATATTCGTGAATAAGAAATATGTTGTTAAATGTTGTTGAATGTGAATAATGTACCAGTCAATTCCAAGACCGCCCATCCCTCCCCCGGGCATACCCCGGGTATTTGAAGAGAGGTTAGCTCCGCATGGTGGGGCATTTGACGTGAAACGAGGCCCGACGGGGCGGGCATTTGACTTCAACAAAAACGTTGGACAGCGGTCGCAAGGTAAAAGATTTCATAATCCATTCTTTCCAGTTCCATGTGTCTGTTGACACGTTGTTAATTGTGCATTGTTATTTTCAAATATTTATTTGGAAATCAGATTAACGGACAAAAAAGGAAAGTGACTAAGCAAGATCTTTGATTTAGTATTTCGAAACATATGTTCAGAAGTTGCAATATCATTCTATTTTTTTCACTGAAACTAAATCTAGCTATATATAAACAACAGACAACAGCACAAGCAAAGATTGCAAGATATTTAAAGTGAACATGAAAGATAATATACGATTTATATGTTGGTCGAATTCAAAACCACAACTGAAATAGCGGCATGCATCTTACAGCGTACGTGATCTCACCTCGAAAACAATCCGAACAGCACCAGTTTATAGATTGGTCTTGGCAAGTCTACAAAATATTAAATGTTAAGGAAAACCATCCAGATCGGCTAAAAATTGTTTTGACTTCGCAAATAACGTTTAAGAACAACTTCAGACTTTACATACAGGCTCAAATGTAATTGACAACTTTGCAATTCAACGTAGTATCAAATTTCCCAACGAACTTGGCAACTGGCGCGGCCAAAAGTAAGCTGAAATCCACTGTAACTAGTTACTTTAATCCCTCCTTGCCCGGACGGTGGGGCATTTGACGCTCTGTGAAGCCCTGCACGGTGGGGCATTTGACCGTATAAACTGCCCACATAGTGGGGCATTTGACAATTTTTTTTTTAAAAAGTCAAATGCCCGGGGGTTTGCCCGGGGGGGATGGGCAGTCTTGGAATTGACTGGTACATAAATATATGCAGTTGAACAAGCCCAGGGCTTGCAACTGGCATTTTATGATATTGAACTAAAACTTACCCATAATTTGGGTTGTTGACGTTGTCCTGTATGGCAGAACGTTCAACTTGATCGCCACCTCTCACTACTCTTGCGGCCAGGACCTCAATGTTGTCAAGTATGGCTTTGTCGTCTGGTGGGGGAACTTAATTATACCGCTCATCAGAACATTTTCAAGCATTTACCGCGACCAAGATTACACCAAACACAAATGCTTGGCCGTAATCATGACCTTAAAGCTACCAAGCTAAGAGAACGAAGCTTCAAATATTTCAATTTACCATTTTCTTCGATTTCTTCTGGTGCTTCGAAGACGTCCGGCCTGGCTGGGACTGGCCTGGTTGGCGTCGACCTCTTAACAGTTGTTAACTTCATGCTAACAGTCGGCCGGACATCGGAGCTGGCGCCAGCTGACGTCGTTGTTGCTGAACAAGCACCAGCCGTCTGTGCTTTCTGCTGTTGTTGCATGGCCTGAAAGCGCGCTAAGAAATTACCATCGTTTACAAACAATGGAGGACCACTTGGGGCAAGACTTTGAGCGTTTTGTGTATTTCCCTCGTTAGACGAAGGTAAAGGCGGTTGTTGATTGTTTTTCTTTTTGTCTGCAATGCGACGAAGAAGTTCTTGCTTCTTGTCCTCGACTAACTTCTGCCGATCCATGGACGCCATGTTGTGATGAAATCCTCTACACCCATAATGCGCTGCGATCTTGAAGCACAGGCAACCTACTCTTTTACGCAGAAGGCGAAGATCCCATGAGATAGCACGGCGCTTGCGCAAGTCATTGCACGATTTGCGCTTCACGCGGCAAAGTCAAGTACTTTCGATTGGAGCTGTTTTTACTCGTTTACTCGTTTAAAAACACATTGCTGGAGAGGCTAACTTTGTTGGTCTCAAACCACATCCAGTCTGTCCAGCATTGTTCAGGGCCGGAAGCAACAAGAGAGAGAGAGAACCGTGGCTGTTGTACAAGAAAGAAAAAGCTTTGTTTATTAGCGGAGCACTTGCCAGGCCGAAGGCCTGGCTGCGCAGCTCCATACTCATAGAACCTATCGCCGTCATTTTTCATGGTCATGGCTAGCGGAATGTTTCGCGGGCGCGTGTCCGTCCGCCCGCCGTGTCCCCGCCGTGTTGGAACAACATCCGGGATCTTGAAAGCGGAGCGGAGAATTAAAAAGCGTTATTTTCCTGCATTTTTTCGCGGTTTGCTACTCAAGACAGGGATACTAATTAAGGAATACTCAGAAGCCGCTTTAGTGGAAAAAGACGAGCTTTCAGGGATAAAATCTTGCTTCGAGGAACTTCATGTATTACGTTTTTATCAATGCGGGAGATCTTTGTTTTCTACGGATTTCAGAACCAGAAACGGAGATTTGAATTTCCAAGCAAGCGAGGAACTTAAAGGTAAAACAGATTACAGTTTTCGATGAGAATTTATATTGATATCAATCTGTGAGTGACTTTTTTATTAGTATTATTGTTAGTTTTGGAGAATTGATTTTAAAACGTGCTTAAATTCAGTTGTATCGATCTCTTGAATTTCATCGAAGAAAGCTTCAACTCGATGAGCTATAATTAAGCTTAAATGGTACGCGTTTTGCTTTTAAACTTAAACTAATGGAGATTTGAATAATTTTTTTCGAAAGAAGATTGTGTTGTCCATTTTTATGTGTTTGTTCATTCATTAGAAAGATTGAAAAGCGATTTTATGTAAACAAAACAAGACTTTGATTTTATAGTACAGTTCTATCTTCACTCGCATCGCCTTATGCAAATATGTTTGTGTATTTTTGCAATTTTTGATTTTCAAAATCAGTTTCTCGGGTAATTTTTGACAAACATAAACTGTATTTTATTCGGAAACTAGTGGTACTAGTTATTCTAGACAGAGAAAAGTTGTTTTTGTGAACTTTTGTACGGTCTATAAAAATGTACTGTGCAGACGGTCGCGTAATACTGTTTTTGAGAATTGCTAAAATTGAAAATAGCCCATTCGTCAATCTTAATTCTTGTGCTTCCAACCTTTCACCTTAATTAATTAATTAATTAATTAATTAATTAAGTTTCACCTTAGTTAAGCTTGTTCAAAAGTGCGACGCTGTTAGGCTTGGGCTATGTATATATTAGGATTAACAGGCCTATTTCTACTTGTTCTCGGCGCGATGTGTTTCTGCAAAGCAGACCCTTGGATGCAATCTATTATAGACTTGAAGCTCGTGATAAAACCGCCTATTTATGAGCAATGGAGGTCTTCTACTGTTTCCGTCCGCATGCAGTTCTTTGTGTTTAACGTGGAGAATCCGTTGGAAGTAAAACAAGGAGATAAACCGTATGTCACTCAGAAAGGGCCTTACTGTTACAGAGTTTACAGAGTTTATCAGACAAGAAAGAACATCACTTGGAACAAGAACTATCAGGGGCGGATCCAGGAATTTATGAAAGGGGGGTCCGGGTGCATGCCTCCTCATTTTACCGTCTGAAACACCATTTCTAGCATTTCTGAAACTCGAAAAGCGTTTGTTAAGTCAAAAAATTGACAAACAGTCAATTGGTGGAAGTGAAACAACTACGTATACAGGGTATAACAATTTTATTCTATTATTTTTATGAGCCACAAGAGAGACAGAGTTCTGAAAGGGGGTCCAGACCCCCCCCCCCCCCCCCAACCCTCCCCCTGGATCCGCAACTGACTATGACAAGATGCAGCGCATTCCTTTCATATTTGAATTTCGCCCCAGGAGAGAATACTGATCCGCGCCGCAACTGACCACAGGCGTTGTAATTCGCCACTTAATATTTCAACCTGAGTTTGCCTTCTCATAAAACAAACTAAATAAAACAGACCATTGGGGGTTAATAGACAGATATCGAATGATAGTCTAAAGTCCTATACTTACTCGACCTATGCAGTGGTGCTACCTTTGGGGTTTTAAGGTGTTTTAACTAAGAAACAAACGACTAAAAGATGCGGCTAAAACTGCCGATAACAAATCTTAAGGTATTACAATAAACAACTAAGACGAAAGTTAACTTGTTTGAACCTCGTGGTACTGACCCTTTAACAAAACAATAAGAATTTACTGGCATGAGGATATTTTGAAAATATCCAAAGATGTAATCAATGTTAACTAATCACTTATTTCGAATCCCTTATTTCAATTGCCTTAAAATTACATCCATTCCCAGGCGCTCAGAAGGGTCATGTTTTAGGCAGCTAGGATTTGCCTGAAAGAAAAGTTCTTTTTATATAATATGGGAAATTTGCCTAAGTGTATATCCCAAGAAAAAATGTCACTTCTCGCGCTTTGCCTTCGGCCTTTGTTCAGCTCCGGAGCCAGACATGCCAGAAAAGGGAACTTTGAGGCATCCCTTTCCTCCGACATGATCACTCTAGTCTCATGTGTGAAACAAGCGGCTTTGCCGAAGTCTATCATAATCGGTATCAAATGCTTAGCATTTATACCTTCTTTTGCTACTAACGATGTTATTAGACTTAATGTCATTGTGCAGGATGACTGTTTCTTTCCAGTTTTTCTCCTTTAATATCTTCTGCTCACCCGCTATCGCCAGAGTTACGGACGACCCTTCATGCCATGGAATTTTGAAATAAATGAGCATTATTTCCGTGCCAAGCTAATCCGAAATACATTTGTAGGTTAGGGTGAAGCAATTTTCGTAAAATCATCGCATTTTCGGTCTTGAATTCGTTCCACCGTACAATTTTTCTACTGTTACACAGTTTGCACGTATGAACCAACATGACAAACGCCATAGGTCCCTTTTCCACGATTTCGTTTCGTGATCTCTATGTCCTTCATGTCTGTCTGATCAACTGCAAATTCGCTTTCTCGCTTTTCATCCAGTTGTTGTAAAAAACGACGGCGTGGCGATGCTCCCTATCACGAGTATAGTTCGTCGTTTTCTCCGCGTCGCCTTTATCTTTTTCCTGGCTGGGCTTGCGCGCGATTTTCTCCGCGTCGCTTTTCTCTTCGCGATCCGGTGGCCATGGTCATCATTTTTTCCTGGCTGGGCTCGCGCGCGATTTTCTCCGCGTCGCCTTTCTCTTCTTCTTTTTTTTTTAATGTAGAAGAAAATACAGTTTTATTTAGTTTTAAGATTTGGGTTTTTTCTTTCCGTTACTATGTATTTTAATGTGCAAGGGCAGTTTCACATTTTTCAATTTCCCATTGCGTTAACATTTTATGTTTCAGTTCACTAAATTCAGGAAACTTTTCGATCATTTTACATGAATATTTATAGTACTTTTAAACTAGCACTACGAAGATTCCAAAATTGCGGCTTAGTATTGAATTGGTCACTGGGGGCAGATTGTAATCTTTGAAAAGCATGCAGTTGTTGACTGGACAGGCCAAAGTCAGTTTTATGTTCATTGTTAAACCATAGTGTACTTTCATGGTATAAATTGGTGGCAATAGAGCATTCCAGAAACGCATGTTTTAAGGAGTCAGGGCGTTTACAGAAGAAACACTGATCGTTTGGCGCGATTTTAAACCTTTTAAGTTATTTTTTGTCTCTTGTATTCGATGTAATAATTTAAAAGAAAATTGTTTTAATTTATTATCTACAGACAAACGAGATATGTTACGGAATTATTCCTTCCATTTGTTCGCTACGTTTGGCTACGTTTGTTCGCCTTTCTCTTCGCGATCAGTGGCCATGGTCAGCATTTCTCAGTAGCTAGTCCTGGCTGAGCTCACGCGCGAGTTTATCCGCGTCGCCTTCATCCTCGCGATCAGTGGCCATGGTCGCGCCAGCATTTTCCTCCATTTCTCTCCGGCCCGGATCGCTATTTTCAAGCTGCCTGTTTAAAGCCTCTGCTACTTTAGCCCTCTTCTTTTTCTTCCTGACTTTAGAGCGCTTCCTCTTCTCTTCAACAAAGTGTTTGCGAAATCTGCCCATGGTAGTGTTTCAGCACAATTAAAAACCGGAGTTTGAAGCTAGTAATTTTCCCTTGTCGAAATGACACGTTCGCACTTAGAATCTATTATTCAACTGCATTTCTAGAAAACTGACGTAGATCATTTGACAGTGGAAATAAAAGATTTGAAAAAGATTCATTCATCGAGCTGGGTAGATTAATATATATAGATAGCCCAAGGCTAACAGCGTCGCACTTTGAACAAGCTTAACTAAGGTGAAACTTAACTAAGGTGAAACTTAACTAAGGTGAAAGGTTGGAAGCATAAGAATTAAGATTGACGAACGGGCTATTTTCAATTTTAGCAATTCTCAAAAACAGTAAGCTTATTACGCGACCGTCTGCACAGTACATTTTTATAGACCGTACAAAAGTTCACAAAAACAACTTTTCTCTGTCCAGAATAACTAGTACCACTAGTCTCCGATTACAAATACAGTTTTTGTTTGTCAAAAATTGCCCGAGAAACTGATTTGAAAATCAAAAATTGTAAAAATACACAAACATATTTGCATAAGGCGATGCGAGTGAAGATAGAACTGTACTATAAAATCAAAGTCTTGTTTTGTTTACATAAAATCGCTTTTCAAACTATCTAATGAATGAGCAAACACATAAAAATGGACAACACAATCTTCTTTTGAAAAAATTTATTCAAATCTCCATTAGTTTACGTTTAAAAGCAAAACGCGTACCATTTAATTATAGCTCATCGAGTTCAAGCTTTCTTCGATGAAATTCAAGAGATCGATACAACTGAATTTAAGCACGTTTTAAAATCAATTCTCCAAAACTAACAATAACACCAATAAAAAGTCACTCACAGATTGATATCAACATAAATTCTCATCGAAAACTGTAATCTGTTTTACCTTTAAGTCCCTCGCTTGCTTGGAAATTCAAATCTCCGCTTCTGGTTCTGAAATCCGTAGAAAACAAACATCTCCAGCATTGATAAAAACGTAATACATGAAGTTCCTCGAAGCAAGATTTTATCCCTGAAAGCTCGTCTTTTTCCACTAAAGCGGCTTCTGAGTATCCCTTAATTAGTATCCTTGTCTTGAGTAGCAAACCGCGAAATATTCACGTAAATAACGCCTTTAATTTAAACGGTTTTCTCCGCTTAGTAAATTCACAGCAAAACATCAAAGTGTTTTTCTAGCTGACGTGACATTCGGCCGTGTAATCACGCGAAAAACAAAGCCTCGCTTTGGTTTCAACATGACGTCGTACGCGCATGTTTTGCGACGTCATACGCGCCCGCGAGCTAGTCCTGCGCGACGGCGGAGCTACAGTAGTACAGTAGTCCGGTCCTGTGCGACGGCGGACGGAGGGCACATGCGGACGGAGGGCACACGCGCGCCCGCGAAATATTCCGCTAGCCATGACCATGAAAAATGAAGGGCACAGGTTCTGGTTCTATGAGTATGGGGCTGCGCAGCCAGGCCTTCGGCCTGGCAAGTGCTCCGCTATCATTGTCTTTCGTTTCCTGAAGTTTTGCTTTTGTCACAACACAGGGAGCCCACACAAACTGTGTGACCGCCCACACAAACTGTGTGTCATTCTTGTAGCTGAAAACGGCTAAATTTTAGCGATTTGAAGGGTTTTGCATCGGACGTTTACCTGAGCGTATTAGTAGAGAGACGTCTCTCTACTATACGCTCAGGTAAACGTCCGATGCAAAACCCTTCAAATCGCTAAAATTGGCCGTTTTCAGCTACAAGAATGACACCACACAACATTTCAGGTAAAACTACGTTTATTTTGATCTTGTATGTAAATGTTCATCGCAGTATATTACGATAAAAGAATATTTCTTATAAATTTTAAAATACCAACAACGGTCACACAGTTTGTGTGGGCCCCCTTTGGTCACAACATCGTACTTTTGTTTGACCGTTGTCATCATTTGCCGGCATGCTTCTAATCAATCACTTTGGCAATGTCTATTGTTTTATTGTACCGCTGGCGATTAAACAGTAAAGCAGAATACGTTCACATCAAAACATCAAATTAAAAGAGGCGGTGAGCCCTTACACACGGAGTGTTTTATAGAAGTTTACTGATTTTCCGTTACATATTTATAACTATATATAACTATATACGAAGTTGACACAATTCAAATAACTTATCTATTTATTTATATAGTTCTAATACTAAAATTACCTTAACTTAAGTTACTTATTCGGCATTCCAATAATAATGTTAATAGTCTGGGGGGGAGGGGGGGGGGGAGTTGCCTAAAGATCAGGCCCCGGCTGTTCAAAAGGTGGATAGCGCTATCCATCGGATAAATCACTATCCAGTGGATAACTATTTATTTCTGTATTTAATTGTTGGTTAAATCAGATTAGTCGGGTGTTTCTTGGTGTTGCGGAAGCCATTGTTGGTTACCTTTTGTGTTGCGGTGTGGGTATTGTTCAGTGTCTTTTGAATCTTTTGTTTTACGTCATTTGGTGATCACACCAGATCCGCAACACCACTTAGTCTCATACAATGTACTCATTAAAATTGTTTTGACTGAAATGCTGTGAACTTTTCTTTTCCATTATGATTCTCAAGAGTGCAAATATTAGTAAGATATGCTAAAATATTTGCACTCTTGCTTCAAATGGAAGTGCTGATGATTTTGTGTTAGAAGCCCTGTTTTAAAGATGTTCGATGCCCCATAATCACTGCACGACACCCAAACTAAAATTCACTTAAAACTTCCAAATGTGGCAGCACTTCACTCCCAATATGGAACCGCTAGTTCCAAATCCTTGTAATTTCGCTGTTACGTAACCTGTGATGTAATCTTGTCGCTTCAGTCGTGTTGAACATATGGTCGCTACAATTGCTGCAAAAAAAGTTCAGCGCGTCGTTGCGTTGACCGGTTTCCATAAGATGTCTATGATCGCTACCATTATTGTTGGAGAGTAGTTTCCATATGATCGCTACGGTCGCTGCGATCGCAGCATATTCGATTCATTAGTATCAGTGAACACTTTGAAAATGGCCGTTTTTATGCTAGAGACGTTAAAGTCGTCTAGACGCAATTAACGTCTCAGACGTTAAATGCGTCTGGTATAAAAACGGGACACATTAAAGTAGATGGCCACAGAGAAAAAACACAAGATTTTCTAAAAAAAAAAACATTCTCGGAAGTGACTGGACATGACAAAATTCGTCCACAAATACATTTTAAGAGCACGAATATACAGATAGGGCTAAATTCGTCCTCGTTAAGGCCGTCCCGTTTTTATACTAGACGTATTTAACGTCTGAGACGTTAACGTCGTCTGTTAAGTGCGTCTGAACGACGCACTTAAAAGACGACGTTAAAGTCGTCAGACGTTAAATCCGTCTGGCTTATTTTCCGTTTTTATACTATACGGACGACTTTAACGTCTCAGACGATATTAACGTCTGCAGCATAAAAACGGCCAATATCTTCTCTGTGGTTAACGTATTCTCCAATATCTTCTCTGTGGTTAACGTAGAAATACTGCCGCTCTTTTTTTCATCATTTTTTTCATCAATTTTTTTTACAGAAACGGTGATTGTCATATATAGAAGGAAAATAGCTAGATTTCATTTCCCCGTGCGTTTGTTTCGTTGACGATGTGTCAAGAACAACAGTCACGCGGCCACTCTCATGTCGTGCTTTTTTGTTGTTCAACATGTCAATGATGGAGTACTGTCGGTCATTCGGCAAAACCATGAAAGAGGCAGTAAAACGAATCACGACCTGGGCAGCATATTACCACACGAGCAGAAGGTCGTGGTATCCCAAGCCAGAAGAGACTGTATCTTTCCTGGCAGTACCTATCATGAAACCTCTGCCCGTGATGGAGATGCATCAGACAGACTGAGAAGCTCTTCGAAACTGGGTAAGACAGAGGACAGTGCGCCAGGAGACAACTATGGCTAAGCATGGCACCTTGCCAGAATTTATGTACCAGCGACGTTCTGTCACAATGGAGACGCCAGTAAGGATTGAGTTTGAATCTTCAAAGGAGCATGATGATGGGCAAGGGATAAGCACTGATGAAGACGAGGAGGAGGACAGAGAGGAAGAAGATAAAGTGATATCATATGATGACAGTAGCGATGAGGAAGAGAAAGTGGAGCTGGCCGGCAGTGAATCATTGCTCGAAGAAGAATTGTCGAGCTCCTTGGTGCTCGATCTCGATTTGGGAGGGTTATTAGATTCAATAATCGGCTCCAATGTAATTGAAAAGGATAATCGGAACTGACAAAAGCTAAAAGAGTTCATCCAGACTTCTTTTTCGGGAAATCGCGGATCTGATGTCCATTTTGTGCGTACTTACCTAGACTTGCCACAAGTCGACCTTCGCTTTTTTAGTCGAGTTTTATTCGATAAATTTGCGCGCGGAACTTCGCGAAAATGAGTATTGGAAGGGACTTGTGGCAAGTCTAGTACTTACCTAAATGTGTCGAATCATCGTTAAGGAACAGCAGCTACTGACAACATTACATTATGTGGATGACCTAGTTACATCGATAAGACTGTTTTTACGGTTCATAGAGATGCACAGACCGCATAGTCGTGCAGCCATGCAGTTTACATTCATGGCTGGTTTAGTATAACGCCTCCGAGACCAGACTGTTGCGGACTCGGTTGCGGGCGAAAATTCCCAACTGACCCTACTCGTACGAATAACACAGCGGGATCTTAAACGTCCACCCTATACAGGGTTAAGAGCGAAGGTAGAAGATGTGGTCTAATCGTCTAACCATTTTCAGATGTTAAGCAAATGCAGCGCCGGACTACTATATTAAATTGTAAATAATACACGCAGAAAAATTACGATTTTACGGATTGTAAAGCTAATTGCTGTATATGTTGAAAAGATTATTAATGTTGTTGTTTTGAACGTCTTTTTAAAGCGACCATTTGCAATGAACTCGCTGGTTCGCGGTAAGTTTTTAAGTGATTATTGGTATTTGTTTGGTTTGAAGTTTCTTTTTATTTCAGAACTCTGCCCAGAATTGAACTCGTTGGTTCGATTTTAGCTCCTTCTGCATTTGTAAGATGGTGGTTTTGCTGTTGTCACCAACGAGTTCTTTGATGTTATGTTCAACTTCTCTTGAGTATCCACCGAGGACATCGATAGTAATGTTGTACTGTACGACCTGGTATCCAAGGTACTTATTCATCAGGCCCCGGTAGTTCAAAAGGTGGATAGCGCTATCCACCGGGTAAATCACTATCCAGCGGATAACACAATGGATTTTGTTAATACTTATCCACTGGATAGTGATTTATTCGGTGGATAACGCTATCCACCTTTTGAACAACCGGGGCCAGCTCCAGACAGATAGAATAAAATATGTTGCACGCTCTCTAGCAATCGAGGCTTTCTACATAGACGATAGCTTTCATCAGTGTCTTGAGTTCTTGTCTTCCGGTTGTGATTTATTTTGGTGGGTAACAGCTGCTGGTAAAGTTCTTGTAGTCCTACAATAGTATGAGTCGGTGCGTTCTTCCATGACGTGAGCCAATTGCATTTTAATTTCTTTAGCGCTGCATGTACCAAATAAAAACAAGTATTCTCCACTCAGACATTTCTAAAGCAAGGATACAAGTCACAGGTCTTTTGAACACTGCTACCTGGATTGCTGCAACAGAATCAATTCATTACATCAAGAATGTTAGAATAGAAATTATACAATATTGCAAAGAACCGATTTAGACTTTTCGCATGCAAAATACTTTAATACAATCCCGCACAACACAAAACTGAGTATTGTTTGAGTAACGTATTTTATTATTATTTTTTTAAAGCTAAATTAAGCACCTAGTCTCAAGTGCTTATTGTATATAATTATAAGTCTTATAATTGCTACTAGCAGCAATCAGAGATTATGGAGAGTTCCGGAAATTCCGGGTTGGGAAGCGAATGGAACGGAAATTTCCCTGAATAAAATTCCGGAATTTTGGGACAACCTCGGGAGGTTGTCCTAAAATTCCGGAAAATCGGAACAACCGGAAAATACCGTTCCATTCGACCATTCCTGCTCGGCCCAGTTTCTCCGAGCCGGAATCGAACGTGACCGCATAGTCAACAAGATGGCGTCTTAATATCAGTGCACGGCGTGTTTGTTTTTCACCGAAAGCTTACAGCTCTTACTCGAGCATGATTGCTCACGTAACATAGCTGGTACAACAGCAGAAATGGCCACAGCTAGGACTGGTAAGTAGCACAGAAATGCTTATAACCTTATTTATTAAACGAATGTAATAAGTCGCGAGCACAAAGTAGTCGCACAGTTAGTCGCCGACTCGATTTTGAAAAATTCCTTCTCATGTAACAGCTAGCTGCACTCGGGGCTGCACTGAAAAAATAATACCATCGTTTTCGCTTAAAATATCGTTCGTTTTAACTTCAGAGTCATCGAACAACTTCAGAGCAAGTAAAAGACGCAACGAGTCCGCCATTTGTTTTGCTTTGGTTTATTTTGTATTTTCGCGCGAAACTTGGAACGTGACGGCCTGGAACGACCAAACGAAAAATGCTGTTCCATTCGCCGCACGGAATACCAGGAATTTTAAACCGGAATTTTTGGTCAAATGGAAAGCGCCCACGTTCTACTTCCCGCGGAAATGAGCCCCTGAAAAAAGCAATAGGGGCGGCCATTTGGAAGACCGGACACCAAAAATTCTCAATTTTTTTCTGCATGTAAGGCAGAGGACAACCAACACGAAATTAGGATTGCGTTCTTCGAACGCGATAACTTGTAGACTGCAAGCAGTCCCTCTCTGGATAGTCGAGCGGGCGAGCAAATACGTGATCGGCGAGCGAGCGAAAGTTCTCGATTGACTGAAAAGGGACAGCTTGCAGTCTAGATAACTTGGGGCGGTCTTGACTCCAAAACGTCAAAATCCCATTTGTTTGTCACCAAAGTTATGTAATAGTCGCACGTGAGTTGCGTTGCGTAAACTGACTTTGCTTGTCTACTATTTCTATATATTTTGTTAAAGCGAGGATACAAGTCAGAGGTCTTTTGAATCTTTACACTGCAGCTACCTGGATTGCTGCAACAGAATCAATTCATTACATTAAGAATAATAGATTAGAAATTACACAACATTGCAAAGGACCCTCGCATGCAAAATACTTACAATTATCCCGCACAAAACATGGGGCGGTCTTGACTCCAAAACGTCAAAATCCACTTTATTTGTCACCAAACGGATAATACAGTTCAACAGTTATGTAATAGTTGCACGTGAGTTGCGTTGTGTAAACTGACGCTATTTGTCTACTATTTCAATATATTTTGCTTCGTGTTTATTTCTTAAGGATGATTCAATATTATTTTGGCAGTTTAAACAATCTGTTTTACTGTAAGTTGCATATTTGCGTGTTGGAAGTTTGTATCATCTCTGCTCCATGCCTGACCTCCGTGAAGTGTCACAATGCGCTGTGAAATATTGTTTTTCTTTAGGCTAAATTAAGCCCGGCTAAGGTTTATATATAGCCCTTGTTTGTTCAATTTCATATGATCCGGTTGTGTAAACAATGCACGGTTTTGCTTTTATAACAAACCGTAGCTTTCGGTCCGCATGCTGAGCTTATACGGAGTGTGCATCTCATTATCACAACAGTACACAGTGTAACGCTCCCGGTACTCGGTACGGATCGACAAACCGTTTGGGCTTACGCAATTCAACAAACTGTTCATGACAAGACTCTTAGATGGACGCAAAGTTAAAGGGGCATTGTCACGCAGATTTTGCTGTGTTTTGGTCAAAATACACTAAATATATGACAAAGTACCTTTTCTCAAACATAAAGTTGCTTTTAGAACACCAAGAAGATAATATCAAGTGATTTCTTCAAGGAAGAACAAACCATAATAAGTTTTTCTGCGTTTTTCCACGACTCTTGGGAGGAACTTGAAAAAATTGGCCAATTTTTTCAAGTTGTAATTCATTCCATCCTGGCCATCCGCAGCCAAAGAAAACGCATACTAGTTTCTGTGCACTGGTAGAGTATTTGTTAACAAAACTGGAGTGGCTTTTCAAAGTGATACTAAAAATAGGTGACAGTATCCCTTTAATCGCGGCATGTGGCATGGCTGTAGACCGCTATCCCTCCTCCCCCTCTTCCTTGTTCCCCAAGAGAGATCAAGAGAGCTTGCTCGCAAGCTAAGAAAAGCTGTACTTCATGTTGTTGATATTTTTCGATCGAAATCGATAGAAATTTAATCCCATCTACAAAAATCGATCAAAATCCGCTGAAAATCAATATCACAAGAAGAATTAATTTGGAACACAACATAACATGTCTTGGAACACAACACGTGTTGGAACACAACACGCCCAACGAATACTGAATATGTAATTCCTATATGTAGTCATATCTATATTTGTATTTAATAGTCACTGTAATCTGTAGTTAATTACGTTTGTCTCTAAATTTGTTAAAGGTTGTTCAAAGCACGAGATTAGCGTCAATTTTGAATCTAATTAAATAACTCAACAATTGAAAACTTTCCAAAGTTTTCTGCCCTTCAGTTTCGACTTTATCTTGTCTTCACCACTAGCTATAAATGACCTCTGAATGAACTCCTCGGTTAGCTTTTAATCCAGGATTAGCGTTAATAAATTGGCTTTCGAACAACCGGGCCCAGGGCTCCCTGACTTTATAATAACCAGCCCAAGCTGAATGGATATATTCGATGCAAATTTTACAGTGAAACTAATACTTTATCTTTTCGATCGAAATCGAAAGAAACCGAACCCTGGCTACAAAGTCGATCAAAAATCGATAATCACAAGAAGACAATTGTTCGATAGTCATTTGTCGATTGATTAATATCGAGTTTCATTGAAAATGATCGAATTTGATCGACTGTCGAAATGATTCTATATGTAACGCGCTCAGTATCAGTCACAGCCCAGTCTGTGCAGTCATGTCCAGGGAAGCAACAAGAGAGAGCCGTGGCTGTTGTACAAGAAAGAAAAAGCTTTATTTCTTAGTAATATCAGGCGTATTTCTACTTGTTCTCGGCGCGGTGTGTTTCTCCAAAGCAGACCAATGGATACAATCTATTATAGACTCGCAGCTCGTGATAAAACCGGGTTCTCCTATTTATGAGCAATGGAGGTCTTCTACTGTTCCCGTCCGCATGCAGTTCTTTGTGTTCAACGTGGAGAATCCGTTGAAAGTAAAACAAGGAGATAAACCGTATGTCACTCAGAAAGGGCCTTACTGTTACAGAGTTTATCAGACAAGAAAGAACATCACTTGGAATAAGAATTCTACGGTTTCCTATAACAGGTTTACCAAGTATGTCTTTAGCGCCGAGTGTTCGTGTTCCTTGTGTAATCCGTTCAAGAACAACGTCACTCTTCCTAATGTTCCACTGGTTATCCTGTCGGAAGTTTCCAAAATGTATCCCGGATCAGGTTGGATTTTCAGCATCATTTTCGAGCATTTGAAGGAAAAATTGTTTAAAGAAACTACTGTTCACGAGTTTCTCTGGGGATACAAAGATCCCGTGTTCGAGGCGTTTGCCGAATTCAAGCGCAAGTTCCACTTGTCCTTCCTCCCAGATATCGACCCCATTTTCCGGATGATGGAAAACAACACTCTAGACGGCGTCACGACAGTTTACACGGGAGCATCAAACATCAATCGAGTTGGGGATTGGACTATGTGGAAAGGAAGACCGGATGTGGGTTTGTGGAACTCTTCTTGGGCAAATATGTTCAACGGAAGTGACGGGATGCAATTCCCGCCTTGTACACGCAAAGACGACACGCTGTACGCGTTTTATGTCCAGTTGTGTAGGTCTATGCGCCTCGTGTATGATTCAAAATACACTGTTCACGATGTGGACACAATGAGGTTCACTCACCCAGCGGATTTGTGGCAGAACACGAGTGTTAACCCGGCAAACAAAGGGTTTTGTCCTAATGGATGTTTCCCAAGCGGTATTCTCGATGCGAGCGTTTGTAAAAACACTCCGGTTGCAGTACCAGCCATTGTTGCTTCGGAACCGCATTTCTATCAAGGCGATCCAGCGCTGGTGAATAATGTAGGAGGATTGCGGCCAAACAAAGAAGAACACGCCACCTTCTTTGACATCGAACCGCACTTTGGACTTCCTCTTCACTTAAGTCTACGGCTTCAACTAAACGTAAACATTAAACCCACAAAATATATTTTACAAATGGCGAACGTCAAGGAGGTCATACTTCCCTTAATATATTTCAACAACACTGTTGCGGTGGATTCATCGACTGCTAATACGATGAAAGAAGTTTTGATTCCAATGAAAGTAATTCCATGGCTTTCAGTAGCCTTCATGTGCATCGGAACCATTGAACTTGTAATCGCCCTTTGCTGGGTGTTGTTGAGAAAACGGAAGGAAGGAAATAAACGAAAAGAAATGTCAAATGTAAATAGCGAGAGCGAGCCTCTACTAAATGGCAAATAAATTATACATCAAGGATAGAATTTTAGTTTTAGAACTCAGTATTGTTTGAGAAAGCTTAATTCTGTGCAAATGATTTAGCATTGATATCAAATAGTGCTTCCGAACTTGAAAAACATTTATATTCTTCAAGATTACAGAGACAGTCATGTTTATGTTCCTTTTAATGCGGTTTACAGTGCGACGCGCCTATCAGCTTCAGTGAACACCCATCAAACCTTTTTTGAGCTATTTTGAAAAAAATAGCTCATTAGCAGGCGCAAAGGTTGGTTTGTGATGTTTGTTTGTTAGTATGTATGTATGTATGGATGGATGTATGTCTTGGGTTATGTCACACCAATCAGATTGTCTCTAGTATGTACACCGTGTACTATGTCAGCCAATCAAATTCTCGCTTCTAAAATGGTATTACTGAAGGTCAGAGAAGGGCACTTGGCATGAATTGAAAATCAGCCATCTTGGATGTTCGCGATTGTTGCCTCAAACACTAAAAGTGTAACGTTTTGAAGATTTGTTGGTTGGGAATTGTGCAGTAATCCCGACTGGCTTGCTAACATGGCAATATCAAGGGCATTTATTCGGAAATACTGCCTAAAATGTGCTCTATGCATGAATTGTACAATTAATGGTCTGCGAAGGATGAGACGTCCAAAAAATGTGGACTGCGGTTACGTTTATAGGTGAGCTTGTACTGAAATAAGAAAGTATAGCTTTATTGCAAAAACGGCAAGCGGATTTCAAATAATGTGATGTGGAATATGAATTGGATGTTTCAAACCTGGGTTTCAAGCGATTACTATTTGAAATGGTATCTTTTTTGTCAGTCACGTTGTCTGCCCGTGAAAATGTTGAACTTTGTCCTTATAGAAACTTGTCCGGGATGCATGGAGTTCAACAGAGAAAACTTAATGCAATCCTGAATATACAATTTACAGTATTTAAAACGTTTATCTTTCTGTGAATTAATGTGAGCAGATGTGTAGGTTATTAATTGTATGCCCCAAGCGATTACTACAAGCGAGTAGCGACTGTATTTTGTATGAGCAGTCACGTTGTGTGCACGTGCAAATGTTGAACTTTGTCCTTATAGAAACTGGTACGTGATGGAAGTCAACATGTTTTCGAGAAAACGTTAATTCTTATGGTGCGTTAAAAAACGCCTGTTCAAAAAACTATTAGTTGCAAAATTCATTTTGGATGCGCTAAGTTTCTGATTTAAGACTTTTCTGGTCGACATTACAGGAAAAGATGTTTGGTTCCAAATGTTAACCTCAAGGTTGTGGTTTTGAGTTGAAAACAATTTAATCTAATTAGTTTCTGTTTCTATTTGCACGATTTTTTGTGGAGAATAAAAACAGTTGTTTGAATACTATTAGTTGCAATTTACAAGGAGGCTACCAATATTCATTTTACATGCGTTTAGTTTCTGTTAAAGACTTTTCTGGTTGACATTACAGAAACAGGTGGTTCAAAGAATTTTTGTCACTAATTTAATTAGCTTGTGGTTTGGAGTTAAAAACTATTTAATTTAATTAGTTTGCGGCCAAAGGGAACCATTTCCACGTTTCTTTTGTGAATAATAAAAGCAACTTTTTAAAAAAAGACTAGAATTTTCAGAAAATAATAATCCTTCAATTTGGATGCATCAAAT
>JAJGOT010000352.1:842500-895000 GCA_022457155.1 Cladopsammia gracilis
GTAAATACGGCCTGTGGCAAAGCTCTTAAATTTGGAGTCTTGGATTTAAAATTTTTGGCATAAATCACATCTTGCAGAACATTTAAAACATCCTCCCATTTCTTTCTGTGCCTGATCTAACCTTCTGTCACCACGAAATTTAGAAGGTGCTAAAATATCTTTAAGATTTTTAATTAATTAAATAAACTAACGCGGACAAGAAGAAGAACAATGACAACAAAGCTAAGCGTGAATAAATGTCTTTTAAAGGGGGACTCCGGGGCAAAAATGAAAATATTTTATTTGATAAGCCAGATAAGCCAGATAAGCGATAAAGTGGAGTATTCTTGCCAAGTGCTCAAATAAACAGCGGTGATGAAATGACAATCGCAAATTCATTTGAATAAGACAAAAATATACTATTATCACATGAGAGATTAATAAAATGAAACATCAAAGAGTTTTCACAGTAATAAGAAGTAGGCAACCTAACGGCGGCATATCCTAAAAGCTGGACTGGACCCTGGACTCTGGACTCTGGACTCTGGACCTGGACTCTGGACTCTGGACTCTGGACTCTGGACTCTTCCCTCCTAAAAAAAAAATTAAATTTATCCCCCCGTCCCCGTCCGTCCCGTAGGGTTTTTCGGTGTTTAGTCTAGTATAGGGTTGCAAAATGCAGCTAAAATGCAGCGGCACACCCCCACCCAAACATTTGCAGAGTACCCTCCCCCCCGTCTTTATACCTACCAACTCGCACGCATTATGCGTGTCACACGCCTGCAAATCGAAAACATCGATCACACGCATACAGGAAAATGTCACACGTTTAACCATTAACGTGAAAAATTAAATTCAATTTACACCCAAAATAGTCCAGTGAGCGGCGCTGAATGCATTGACCAGAATTGCGATAATGATACTTACTTCCAATAACCACTTGGGCGTAACTACGGTTTTCTTTTTCCATTTCGCAACTCTTCTACTGACTGTGGAATGCCTTAATACAGAAGACTTAACAGCACCTGACTTGGCCAACTGGAAAACCATGCAATGTCTCTCAATGTTTATTTTTAATCTTTTGTTAATGAGACAAAGAAATAAGACACGTCGAAAACTTGTCATCAGGTTAGTTAATGCTTGTTATCAGATTAGTTGGTAAAAGTTCGCAAGGCTTCGCGTGCACGTGTTTCTTGTTGAAATCTATTCATTTTTTTTTTCATTTTTTTTTTGGATTTGCGAAAAATTCGAATGCATAAATGAATTAGCGATTACTGATAACTTCTCTTACTTTTCTTTTCATCACTTTTTTCGTCGACCGGCAGGCTTTAAACTTCACGAGACAATGTTTTGTTGCTCGGGGAGGAGACTCCAGTACTATGCTCTACTAAAAATACTTTTGTACGTGTGTTTCAAATCACCTAATATCTTATGTAGTCAATTTCAAGTTTGTTCGCCGCCCTGTTTATCTACTCAGCGTCTGTGCGCTTGTATTTTGTTAAGATTGGCAGCTGATAAGAGCTTGTGAATAGAGAAATTTATCTGATCTGTGCTTCGATAAGGACGCCAGCAGTTCCGATGATTTAAATCATGGTACAGGCTTGTGTAATGCAATCACGTTCGCACGCCAAAGACCTTTATTTAATAAAAAGTTGGGGTCGGGTCGTTCGATGGCGTTTGTGATTTAATGTTGCAACTCCCTTCTCCCTTCCCCTCTCCGTTCTTTCAACTTTCGCAACGAACCCGCGCGGAAACGCTAGATTCAATGCCGATTTGCGATTGATTGGCGAAGTGATATCCATGCCAACTTTTCCTAAAAAATTGCTGAAGATTTCCAAAGATGTTTTGACGACTTCCGAACATTGCCGAAGATTTCCGAAGATGTTCCGATTATTTCCGAAGGTTACCGAAGCTCAAAATGCCGAGATCACGCCTGTCTCGAAACACGACCTGACCTTTTAGCTTGTTATTAGCATTCAAACGGAACATTCAGCGCCGCTCACTGGACTATTTTGGGTGGAAATTAAATTTAATTTTTCACGTTAATGGTTAATGGTTTGACACGCATAATGCGGGGTGGGGGGGGGGGGGGTACTCTGCAAATGTTTGGGTGGGGTGTGCCGCTGCATTTTAGCTGCATTTTGCAACCCTATACTAGACTAAACACCGAAAAACCCTACGGGACGGACGGGGACGGATAAATTTAATTTTTTTTTTTAGGAGGGAAGAGTCCAGAGTCCAGAGTCCAGAGTCCAGAGTCCAGAGTCCAGAGTCCAGGGTCCAGTCCAGCTTTTAGGATATGCCACCTAACGGCAGGGAATGCAGAAAGGTGTTAATTGTGATATTGTTGAAACCGTCCACCTCATTGGCTAAAACGTGAAAATCTACCATAACTTAACCAGGTAGTGCATTTATTTCTCTCTAGTTTACAAACTGATTCCCTTTTATCTGGTCTTATCTTGTAGACTTCTTTCCGTCTCGGATGTTGTCAGAGTTGCCAGGTAGAAATTGGCTGCGAATGGTCCCAATGACATCTATCATTTAAAATTAACAATAATTATTTTGACTTGTTCTAGTTTGTTTCTGAACAATAAATGCAACAACGCGCATGATTTATAATCGTTGGTCATCCGAAATATGTCGCATGCAAGAAGTAAACTTTACAATATATTGTTACCATCGTTCAATTTCAACTTTTCTGCCTCGGTTAAGCCGCTCGGTGATGTAAACCGCAAAGGATTAATAGTCTTGCTTGTACTGGCCTCTTTTATTATTATTGTTGGACATTTTATTAGTTATAAAGTTTACAGAATGAACTTAATTTTATCCAAAAAAAAATTATCGAAAAATAGTGAAAATCGACGGAGAAATGACGGTATAACTTTTGTGGGCGGAGTTTGTTTATGAAGCGATATGTTTTTTTAAGCGCTGTTTTCTCAAAGTTAATTTTTCGCTTTTTGGGGACACTTTTAAGAGCTACAACTCAAAGGGAATTGTTCGATTTTCCTCAAATTTGGACAGAAGCTAGGCTAACATATAATCAACAAAAATATGTCGGCGAATTTCTTATTTCCGAAAACTTTTCGTCAAGAGTCATTTCCGTGCGATCATTCCAATTTTTTTCTCCCTTTTTCGAAAATATTCTGTAACTTTTCACTGCAATTGAATATGGGAAATCGCCGACATGTTTTTTTAGCGCTTCGTGTCCGGAAACCCGAGAACAAATCAAATTAGCAAAATACAATAATCGCTTTGAGTTATAGCGTTTTAAAGCTGATTCGGACGTTCGAATTTAGACGTCGTAAAAAATTCGACAATTCATTTTATTACCAAATGGTTTCCATATTTAGATAGCCAGCTCTATAAGCCTTAATTTGATATCTGGGTTTAGGTATATTAAGTGTAATCTTAAGACGCTAGAGCTGTTATACTGGGACACCCCCGAAGGTACACTGTAACCTTAAGTAAAATGTACTGGAACTTTATTTTAAAGTGATGTTTCTTTTGTGCTACAAGATTTCATCCAATCGTGAAACTCCAAAACAATGGCCAAGAAAGGCTTCTAATTTTACATGTTTCCTACATAGAATTTTGGTTCCATTAAAACTCAGAATAGCTAGTTTTAACTAAAAGAGAATCAATTTAGCTCAATTTGTAAACAAAAGAGAAATAAATGCACTACCTGGTTAAGTTATGGTAGACTTTCACTTAGCCAATGAGGTGGACGGTTTCAACAATATCACAATTAACAACTTTCTGCATTCCCTGCCGTTAGGTTGCCTACTTCTTACTCAACCTCGTTTCCAGGGTCTCGAGGTTGCTTCTTACTACGACCATTACTTAATATGTACTGAGGGGGACATGGGGGTTTGGGGATTTCAGCTAATATTATTGCAGTTTTTCGGTAACATTGATTTCAAAATGCGGTTTTTCGGTTTGGAAATCACGGCGGTGTGCGGATCTAATGCTTTTTGACAAGCTGTGTTCGGTGAACGATTTTTAATTCCGGTTGTTTGCTTTCCGGTATTGATACGTGACGGACGTGAAGTAAATTGGTTAATATTTCACTTGATTGTCTGTTATCCAATGATAATGTTCGTGAGTTGTAATCAATCTCGTTCCCAGAGCCCGCGTTACGACCTCATTTCTACATCGCCTCGCGCGGTGTCACTAGGTCCGCAAGCGAGTCCTCGAGAGTCCCGAAGGACTCAAAGCCATAATGACTATAAATGACTGTGTTGCTCTCTTTTACGAAGAGGGGAAAGGTGGGGAAAACTACCTAATTAAAGAAAAACAAATTTAGATGCAAAGTTGGAAATGAGAAGCGAGTGGTGAAGCTGCGGGAAACGATTTGGTAAGTTGATAGACGTAGACCGTTTGTATTTTATCACAAGCCACATTCATACGAAGTGAATACTGTACAATACAATACAATACAACACAATAACTTTATTTATTCACGGAGTCCTTATCACTAAAAAGTGGTCTTCTAAAGAGCCGTGCACATTAAACCTAGTAGAAAAAGTTAAGACTTAAAAATTACAAAACTCCTAGAATAAATGCTAAACTAAGTTAAGAAAATACTAATATACAATAGCGGAATAAAAACTATTTTAAGTAGTGGCCTGCTTAGCCTCCGCTGACAGACTGTTCCATGTTACTGCGCCCCTATAACGAAAACTTTTCTTAAGGGCCTCAGTGTTCGGTCGCGGAATAAACAGGTTATGTTGCGCACCTCGAAGATTATGTCTGTGAATGGTATTAACTCTGGTGAATTTATCAGACAGATATTCAGGTACAAGGTGATTTACAGTTTTAAACATTAAAGATTTCAGTTGTTTTACACGTCTGTCAGCGAGGCTATCCCATTTAAGGGCATGGAGAATCGGGGCAGATCTGGCATCCCAACTAGACCCTGTTATTATTTTATCACAAGCCACATTCATACGAACTGAATACTGTACAATACAATACAATACAATAACTTTATTTGTTATTATTTTATCACAAGAGGGGAAAGGTGGGGAAAACTACCTAATTAAAGAAAAACAAATTTAGATGCAAAGTTGGAAATGAGAAGCGAGTGGTGAAGCTGCGGGAAACGATTTGGTAAGTTGATAGACGTAGACCGTTTGTATTTTATCACAAGCCACATTCATACGAACTGAATACTGTCACTATCAGTACTTCGAAGTTGCTGTTCCTGATTGACCCTGATTCTGTTATTCTGTTGTGGCACTTGCATGCAGATAATTTTTTATTCCACTTTCTTGAGGTCATTGAGGTTGACCCGAGAACGAGACCATTGATGTCTTTGATCACTTGGGGTCCTTGGGAATCCGCCGAGTGAAATGCCTTGGTCGCATGAAATCTTATTTCCTCAAATAATGTATTTTTTACGGATGTTTACGAGTTCAGGACGCCACCACGATAGTTGATTTTAAAATGTGAGATTTGTTTTTGATCATTCATGTTTGTCTGTATGCTTATTATTCTCTTGTTTACATCTTTACGATAACTGGCATTGTTGGTCTTTGTTTCACAGTGAACTTGTGAGTATCAAGAACACAGCAAAGACCCTGGGTTTAGGTGATAACCTACACGTTCAGTTAAATAGGTTAGTTATATGGCGTCAGGGACGTCTACGGTATATCATCCTTGGAAACCCAACTGTGCTGTCGAAATGTGGAGACAAGGAACGTCTCGACAGCGGAGGCCTGGGTTTCCGTTGATGGAGGTATAAATGAGGGGCATTTCAAAGAAGATCTATACTTATGCAGGTTTTTTTTATTCTAGTTTTTTTTTATCATTAATTTGTTATGTATATTATTTTACTGCTCTATTTCTTTCTTTGATGAAGGGAGTCGAGACGAGATGGGCGACCGGAAAGGATTTCAATAGAAACGGATCATGAGGTAGAGCTTGAATTGCCCTCCATACTTTCTGGCAATGACAAGTTGCAATGTAAGTGGTTTTGTTTGCATTTGTTGCTGAAATATTGTCACGACAGATATTTATTTCAACTTGCCAAAAGCTACTGCGAGGAAGTTCCTGTATGACACCACCTTCAAATATGGATTTTCTCTTTCCATTTCAACGACAACAACAATTTATTCAGTATTCCCATATATATACATGGTATTACCTAATATAGCTTATGTTATATAAAATAATCATGTCTAATAATTAGATTAGCATCATTAATTGTCGCTTTAACATTGAATCATAAATACAAGCAGCAACAGTTCTACAGACAAACGGATCAGCGTTATTAAAAAGAAACAAAATTTTTGAGCTATTGTCTAAGTCATTAAAATTTGGGTATTTGTCATTTATCTCATTGAAAAATTTCTTGCGCGTATCGCTGTAATGATGGCAATTGAACAGAAAGTGTGTTTCATTTTCAATTTCATTTAAATGACAGAGGTAGCAGATTCTCAGATTTTCAGGTGTCTTGTTATAGCTGGCAGTTTCAATTCTTAAGTTGTGGTTTCCAAGGCGAAATTCATTGATTTGTTTTTTTGTGAAGCCTATCATGTTTTTTATTGAATCCAAAAGGTCAGTTTTGTGACAATCTTTTTTAAAGACAGAGAAGAATTTAGTTTTTTTTTGTATTTAAATTTAACAGATTAAGTTGATGGCTAGTTGAAGTTTTATTAACAGTTGGTTAACATTTCAATTATAATCTATCCAATCAGAACTGTGTTTACCAAAAAATGTCCAACAATAATAATAAAAGAGGCCAGTACAAGCAAGACTATTAATCCTTTGCGGTATACATCACCGAGCGGCTTAACCGAGGCAGAAAAGTTGAAATCGAATGATGGTAACAATATATTGTAAAATTTACTTCTTGCATGCGACATATTTCGGATGACCAACGATTAAATCATGCGCGTTGTTGCATTTATTGTTCAGAAACAAACTAGAACAAGTCAAAATAATTATTGTTAATTTTAAATGATAGATGTTATTCGGACCATTCGCAGCCAATTTCTACCTGGCAACTATGACAACATCCAAGAAGGACAAGAAGTCTACAAGATAAGATAAGATAAATGACGGAACAAAAGATGTTTGCGTACAGATCTACACACATACGGACGACAAGCACTCGCGATGGAATCAACAACGTACGCTCAGTTTCTTTCCGCTGTTGTTTTTTCATTTTTTTACAGAAACTTTGATTGTCATATAAGAAGGAAAAGAACAACAGTCACGCCACTCTCATGTCGTGCCTTTTTGTTGTTCAACATGTCAATGATGGAGTACTGTCGGTCATTCGGCAACACCATGAAAGAGGCAGTAAAACGAATCACGACCTGGGCAGCATATTACCACACGAGCAGAAGGTCGTGGTATCCCAAGCCAGAGGAGACTATCTTTTCTGGCAGTACCTATCATGAAACCTCTGCCCGTGATGGAGATGCATCAGACAGACTGAGAAGCTCTGGGTAAGACAGAGGACAGTGCGCCAGGAGACAACTATGGCTAAGCATGGCACCTTGCCAGAATTTATGTACCAGCGACGTTCTGTCACAATGGAGACGCCAGTAAGGATTGAGTTTGAATCTTCAAAGGAGCATGATGATGGGCAGAGGATAAGCACTGATGAAGACGAGGAGGAGGACAGAGAGGAAGAAGATAAAGTGATATCATCACGGGGGGGGGGGGGGGGACTCCTATATAAAAATGACGGGGGTGCTCGTCATACCTTTTAGGAGTCAAAATTTGTACATTGGTACTTCTTAGCGGTAAAAATTCATTTGAGCCACACCCATCAAACAACATTCTGGTAACTTTTAGGTTGCTTTTCGAAAATTTCCGACGAGCAACCCCGTCATTTATGTATGGGAGCCCGGGGATATCATATGATGACAGTAGCGATGAGGAAGAGGAAGTGGAGCTGGCCGGTAGTGAATCATTGCTCCAAGAAGAATTGTCGAGCCCTACAACGTTTCTCCTTGGTGCTGGATCTCGATTTGGGAGGGTTATTAGATTCAATAATCGGCTCCTGTATAATTGAAAAGGACTGAACTGACAAAAGCTAAAAGAGTTCATCCAGACTTCTTTTCCGGGAACTCACGGATCTGATGTCAATTTTGTACGTACTTACCTAAATGTGTCGAATCATCGTTAAGGAACAGCAGCTACAATAATGAATTACTTAAACGAAATCGTGAAATGAAAGGAAAACTAATCACAAATAACGAATAGAACTAGACGAAATCAAGTGAAAACTCAAGTTATAATTCCTGTGATCTTGAGAGGGAAATTACCGCGAACAAGGGAAAAACAGAACTCCGTAAAATTGTGTACTGATCTGAACGATAGTTTATAATCTCGTGCTATTGAGTAATCTAGCGCTCAAGTTACCGAATAAAAATGAACAGACAACTAAGTGTAACGCAAGTCCGTCACATTGGCCTTATACATTTTGTACAATTTTGTGTTATTTTAATAAGATAATTAAAAAATTATATTATAAAGATGATTATTATTATAACCAGAACGGTTTACCCTGGTAAAATATGTTATTGTTATTATTATTATTAAAATTTTCAGCTTTTCTTTAAGTTAAATAATTTTTTTTATATCGAAAAAAATGTATATATAGAAATGTGATTCTTTTTAACTTTCATTTGTTTTTAATTATCAATTTATAGTTATTGTAAAGTATTATTGCTATTTTTAATAGTTATATAATTTAATTATTATTATTATTATTATTATTATTATCATGTGTTCTCTATATAATTATGTGTTCTCCATGGGGGCCGGGTCCAAACCATGGACCTAGGGCACCCATGAGGCGCTGTGTGGAGGCCACACTACTTATAATTAGCATTGCAGAGAAAGGGTCTTGCGCAGGATGTTGGCTGTCCTAAGTAGTGCGGTTTTCTGAATTTCGCAGAGGTTGATGTTGCCAGGGATGCTAGTGACTATTTTTTCTATGCCTTTCTTGATCATCCCCAGTGCGCCTACTACCACAGGAATGGTTTGAGTTTTCGTCTGCCACATTCTTGCTATCTCAAGTTCTAGGTCTTTGTTACTATTATTATTATTATTATTATTATTATTAGTAGTAGTAGTAGTAGTAGTAGTATACCATTTCAAATGTACATATCTAATCGTATTGGAATTTTAATGTATTGTAAATAGTTATTTAAATTGTTAATAAACATCTTGTTCTTTTATTATTATTATTATTATTATTATTATTATTATTATTATTATTGCAGTAAAACTATCTGTATGCACAGTGTTATAAAGCAAAATAGGGCGCAAAGCGTAACCTTTGCGCAAGAGCGAAACTTAAAAAAAAAAGTAAATAAATAAGTTACTGAAACCTTATATCTACAAATCTAAAAACTATAATCTAAGCATATAAATGTCTCTAATATCTCTCATTCTACGTGTAAATACCTTACTAAATAAATAGAAAAAAAACTTATATATACAAATCTAAAAACTATAATCTAAGCATATAGATGTCTCTAATATCTCTCGTTCTTCTCGTATAAAAAAAAACTATAAGCTAAGCATATAAATATCCCTAATGTCTCTCATTTTTCCTGGCCGACAGTCGGGCTTTGGTCGCGGATCTTCACATCACAACCTTGAAAGTTCTCGCTATATTTAGGGATAACGCAGGATATAACGATAAGACTGCCTTTTGCATAGCCTCTAGAACTTGAACTTGATTCGCCTTACGTCCTACCAGTGATTGAACTGAGGCTTCGGTTTCTCTCGACCAGCCTCCCAGCACATCCATGATGATGTTATGCTGAATCACCTCGTACCCTCTATACTGCTGCTTTAGCTCCCACCTTAACGGGCCATACTTCATCGTTTTCTCCTCGCTCTTTTTCTCTCGGTTGTTGATCCAAGGACAGCTCATCTCTATGGTCAGCACTTTCTTGTTTGCATGATCCACATCTCTCGCATCTACACGATTGGCTCGAACCTCCTGGTAGTCCGCATACACGGGTACATCCCACCACGCTTCCACTTGTTCTGACCTGTACTCCGGCTTGGGCATTACTAGCGAGTACCATGGTGGCACTTCCTCGAGAAGACCCTAGTCATGTAAGATCTCATAAAACAGGACCTTTAAAGCCATGTTGTGTCTGAACAAGTACTTGGTCTGAGCTAGCGCAGTGCACCCGGACAGGATGTGAGAGACACTCTCTTGAGCGTGGCCACACAGCCTACTTCACGTCCCCGGTCACGCCGCTATTATTATTATTATTATTATTATTATTATTATTATTATTATTATTGGGAATTTTTCACAGGATTTTATCCCTGGGGCAATATTTCCAGTCAGGTCTCCTCCCGAGACCTTAAACTTCCATCACTTTCCTTAGGATATGTGCCGATCCAAGTAGAGCCGATTTTTGCATTGTTCTTATTCTGTTCTTTATTCCTATTTGCTCTAAATGGCCCGCCAACTTCTTTGATACTGATCCTAAAGCTCCTACAACCACAGGTACCACTTTTGTCCTCGTTTTCCATATCCTTCTGATCTCTCTTCCCAAGTCTTGGTATTTTTCATACTTTTCAGTTTCTTTCTGCAATACATTACTATCTCCGGGAACAGCAATATCCACAATGGTTGTTTCCCTTGTCTTCTTTTTCAGGATTACAATGTCTGGCCTCCTATGATGGATTTCACGGTCGGTTTGTATGGTGAAGTCCCACAACAGTTTTCCTTCCTCATTCTCCTCTACGCTTTTTGGGAAATGCTCATACCACTTGTTACCGCACTCAACTCCATATTCCCTGCAAAACTCCCAATGTATGACCCGCCCAACAACATCATGTCTCCTTTTGTATTCTGTCTGCGCAAGCTTGGGGCAACTACACAGGATATGCTGCACAGTTTCATCATGGCTACCACACATTCTGCATTTGGGTGATACATTTTGGTTTTCGATCCTGGCTTTCACTGCATTTGTTCTTAATGCCTGGTCTTGCGCGGCAAAAATGAGTCATTCTGTCTCCTTCTTCAGTTCACCTGTTCTTATCCAATTTCAGGAAACACTAGATAGATCCTCTGTCTCTCTCTTGAACTGCCCATGCAGCTGCTTTCCAGACCAGTCCTCAGTTATTTTCCTCTTCATTCTCTCCTTATAATCCTTTGGTGTTTCAATTTCATCGACATTCTTCCTCTTCCATGCAGCTTTTAACAGACGTTCCTGGCTCTGGCTGATATAGACATTGATGTTTCTTTCTTCAGTATTAATGGCGTCTTCAACACTAATTAGTCCACGCCCTCCCTCTCTTCTTGGTAGGTACAGACGGCTTACATTGGACCTAGGATGCAGAGCGCCATGTATGGTTAGGAGTTTCCTGGTCTTACGATCCAATTCAGCAAGCTCATTCCTTGTCCAATTTATAATCCCTCCACTGTACCGAAGTAAAGATACAGCCCAGTTGTTAATAGCATTTATAACATTACCAGCATTTAGCTTTGAGGGCAAAGTTTTCTTCACCCTCCTAATGTACTCCTTCTTTATACTGCTCTTCATTTCCTGATGCATAATGTCATCGGTCTCCAACACCCCCAGATATTTATAACCTTCAACTTCATCTCCAATACTTCGGATAGTTCTTACATCAGGCAATCTTATATACCCACTGACTTATCCAACTTGCCTCTTTTCATTACCATCATTGCACACTTTTCGATTCCAAAATCCATACCAATGTCACTGCTGAACACCCAGACAGTTTGTACAAGTGAGTTGATTTCCTTCTCATTTTTTCCATACAATTTCACATCATCCATGAATAGTAAATGGGTTATCTTGCCCTCTTCCTTACTGAGTTGGTAGCCTGCTACTGATTCATTCAGTACACTACTAAGATCACTCGGAGCTTTTCGATATCAATGGACAGGTCATCTTGTTGTTCTACCTGGGTCTTTCCCTTTAGGTCATTTAACCAACCAGCATCTCTTCTGTGTTCCATGCACTGGCTGGTTCCAAATATTACTCCAGAACTCTCTAGCTTCATCAGCATCAGGGATGGGTTGTTCACTTCCCTGTGGGTCATCAATTTCTTTGTGAAACTGCCTCTGGTTCACCTCAAATAATCTATTCTGACGGTATTGCAAAATTCGGTCATTGTATCGCTTGATCTTATAAGCTGTTGCATTTGTACGCTATTTTAGTTCTTCAATCACAACTGTGACTCCCTTGGTTTCAATTTTGTACTTTCTCCACAACTGATTCTTGATTCTTGGCCTACTGCACTCATTTCTACAGACTTGCTCTAATCTGCTGAGGTCTTTTCGCAGCTGATCCAACTGTCCTTGTAGCGTCTTTTCCACCAGGGTTGTTTAGCTGCTTTTTTCCTGCCAGGTTTGATACCCAGTCTTTCGGTCACTACTGCAGCAGTGGCATACAGTAGCCTATTGGTTTCCGAGATGTCTCTTGTTTGTATTCGGGCAACTACTTCTTCTACAACCTGAAGCTCTTCTCTAATCCTCCTGTTTGCAATTCCCTTCAAAGCTGGCACTTTGTCTTGGTCTTGACTCCGCCTGATTTCATTCAGCCTTTTCCAGATCAACAGTTGGTCTTTAGACATTTGTTGCTGCACTTCATCACACTGTTCACTCTGAACCTGGGCTTCCTGTTCAGTCTGTGGATCCATCTCCTTTGCAGTCTCGATTTGTATTTCATACTCATTACCAACAATAGCTTCCTCTTCATCAGCTGACCCACATTGTTCATCACCATTCCCATGCATGTTCCTCTTGATGTCTTCTAATTCAACTGTTGCGAACCATTTACTTTTCAAGATAGTACGGGCCTGGTCTGCAAGCCTCTGTTCGGTCACTTTTATCATTTCTTTCTCATCCCACAGGTTTTAATGTCATTGCATCTTTAGTTTTAACCCTTTGACGACCGTGACTTTTTACGTTTTTGAGTGATTTTCTGCATATAAACGAGCCATAGGATTTCGTGACTCCATATTTGGGGTTACCATGGAAAGTGCTGCTGTTCTAAAACACTGAAGGCTCGAGTTTACAAGAAACGTCATTCTGACGTTAGTGTTTTTGCTTCGTTAAGCGATACGAACAGATCAAATATGGTTTGTATGCGATTTTTGGTAAGTTTACAGCCATTTTTCATCTTTAGTAGCTGCCTGATGAGCATCATTAAGCGTGAAGGTAGCTAAAAGTCCACTTTCTCAATGAAGCGAGTTAGGTGTTGTACTTCGTTTACAAATTTGGCTCATTGATCGTTGAACTGGAAAAATGGCCGCTACAAAACGAAGCAGCCTTGGGACTCGACTCTGGATGAATTTCTCGACCTACCACGGCATATTTTGGAAGTTGCGACCACTGAAGAACACAACAAGCGTGAAATTTCGGTGGTAGGTCGGAGTGGCTGTGGACTTAGTATAAATATGAAATATGTGGGGGACGGAACGAACCCTGTCAAAAATTCTCGATATTTCCCAGCATGCAGTGCGGTCGTGATGCTGAAAATCGAGGCAAGGCCAGGATGCACCAGAACGAGAGGCTGCAACTCGGCCCGGCAACGAATAAGAGCAAAAAAAAGTCACTTCTAAGGTAGGACTAGGCCTGAATTTTGCTGTGAATGTTGACTTTTGGGTTTGCAACGATGATTTCAATAAAAAAAACTGAAGACAAAAACGTGATTTTTGTTGTTTTTCTATGACGTTAAAAACGGTCATTTTTGTTCTTTTTCAAATTCAAACGCTGAAATTCTGCGAAAATCGCTGACTTTTTTGTGTTTATTGGGTGTCTCAATTTGAAGGACATTCTAGTTAATGCACACAACTGCAATTTTCGCGCGATTGAGAAAGTTGCAATTTTTTAAAGCAGTGGAGTCTCATCGTTCCATTAGGAACGATTTTGGCCGGGGCGGTCCTCAAAGGGTTAAAATGCATCAGTGAACGTTTTAGCTTTCGTAATCCCAAATGACTTTTTCTAACGTCATTGTCTGAGAAACTTCGATATGAACCGGCCGCTAACCTTCAAAGTTCCAGGCTGGCTGATCAATCGAGCTGTAATATTGCATCATGGAAGTCTTAAAATAGAAATGAGATTGAGCAATAGTCACAAGACATTAAGATACATGTGCACGGGAGACGGCAGCACTTTTCTACGGGTGGCGGGTCGCGGGTGGCGGGTGGCGGATAACGGGTAGCGGGTGGCCTGTAACGGGTGGCGAGTGAAACAAATGAAAATAAGAAAAATTGTAATTAAAAATGAAAAGTCATTTTAATACAAATCCTAAATGAATTACTTCAATTAACTGATATCTATTTAACCCTTTGACTCCCAAGGACGTATATATATAAAATATCAGCAAGACCACAGCGACAAACCATTGAGTGGTGCCGGATCTCCCAGTTGTAGACCTGGATCAGTACAATAATTACTTGTATAAAATCAGAAAACGGCAAACTGATCCTTACGGCAAGGCGATGAAGGAGTAAATAAAAGAATAAAGCAAAATTTATATTTAAACGAATTTGCCCAATATTTCGGTTTGAAAACAAACCTTCTTCAGGGGCTAACAGAAAAATGAAAAATGTAGTTAAAACTAAAAGTTCGTTACAAATAAGAGTTTGAAATTATGAAAATAAAAACAATAGATTATTATTGGTGCAGGCGACTAGGTGTCCTGCACCAATAATAATCTATTGTTTTTATTTTCATAATTTCAAACTCTTATTTGTAACGAACTTTTAGTTTTAACTACATTTTTCATTTTTCTGTTAGCCCCTGAAGAAGGTTTGTTTTCAAACCGAAATATTGGGCAAATTCGTTTAAATATAAATTTTGCTTTATTCTTTTATTTACTCCTTCATCGCCTTGCCGTAAGGATCAGTTTGACGTATATATACGCGGTTTAGGGTCATACATATTGTACCATTTGTAGACTACGAGCAGTCTCTCTTTCCCAGCGTTAGTCCGTCGAGCGAGAAACGGAAAAAAACATTAGCGAACGGATAATGGCCGCGCAAAACTGGGGGCGAGGCAGGCGCGCGGGAAAAGAGAGACTACAGACAAAGCCCAAGCGAATGCACTTTCACGGTCGAGTGATTTTTCGGTATCAGATTTACTTCTTTTGACATCCTGTCAATCTACATGTTATCGCAATGTGGGAGATCTAACCCAAAACCAAATCCCTTTTAGCGCGAAGAGAGTAAAATGCCGCGAAAGAGATGAGTTCTTCGAACGATTCTACTAAAAAAGCCATAAGAGGTAGACCGGCCAGCAAAGGAACCTTCTTGCCACGATTTTTGCCGTGTCCACAGATGTAACTTCAAAAGTTATTCCAGCGCAACACCACGGGAAACCACAACCGACAGACTTGACCTTCAGTCCGTTGCATGCGGCTTTTGAAAGGTTTTAAAATTCAGTTGAAACTAAAATCCTCCTTTTTATAACAAACGGCTAAATGTAGAATACCCGCTCAAAACCTATAGAAGGAGCAAATGGCATTTTATAAAACATAAGGGAAGAGTGCCAACCGCATTTTACACTTGAATGACATAGTGGCCTAAACGAAGCAGTCGCTAGATTATCAAAATTGCCGACGGAGTTTTTAGTAAAAACAGCGAGCCCAGTAGGCAAAATAGCGAGGACATCGCATCCTTCGATAAGAGCTTCAAGCGCTTCGATCTGCTCTGGTTTCAACGCTGGTTTCAATGATTCAACTCTGGGAAATCGAGATAAACATTCCTGGAGCTTGTCAGCCATGACATTGATCTCGAGTGTTGACAACTCGTCACCGCGGCGTTACGCTTGTTGACAGATCTTCGATAAAGAGCCAATCAGACTTTTGAGTTGTGAGAGCAACGCGTAAGTCAAACGCCAGGGCTTTGTCTGTAGTCTCTCTTTTCCCGCGCGCCTGCCTCGCCCCCAGTTTTGCGCGGCCATTATCCGTTCGCTAATGTTTTTTTCGTTTCTCGCTCGACGGACTAACGCTGGGAAAGAGAGACTGCTCGTAGTCTATACCATTTGTGACGTCATCAGTTTTAGCGTCCGAAGATATTTTTGACAATTATCGGCAAGGGAAACATACCTAGATGAGACCGATTGAATGAATTGAACTGGAGTTTCACGCAAACAACCTCTGAACTTTACGTTACAAAATCAAAGGAAAATTTGCCCTTCCCACCGACGGCTACTTGACGATCAAAATTTCCACATTCCGCGACGCTTGGGTGAAAATTACAATTATCCCGCACAACACAACTGAGTATTGTTTGAGTAATGTATTTTAGTACTGATTTTTTTTTTAAAGCTAAATTAAGCACCTACAATTGTAGTCTCAAATGCTTATTGTATATTGTTATAACTTGGGGCCGTATTGACTCCACAACGTCAAAATCCCATTTGTTTGTCACCAAAGTTATGTAATAGTTGCACGTGAGTTGCGTTGCGTCTCACCCTGGATCCAGAGGTCCGTTCTCTGAATATCATGAGTGAAATTAACCGCATAAACGGTTGCGCCTCGTTGCGCCTCGTTGTCGCGGCTTCGCCGCTCAAACTCGCCGTTTTCACTAAAAAATAAAAACCTCCGGCACCCAGGGTAGTTGCGTCTTTGCTTGTCTACTATTTCGATATATTTTGCTAAAGCGAGGATACAAGTCAAAGGTTGAATCTTTACACTGCTAATTGGATTGCTGCAAGAGAATCAATTCATTACTTTAAGAGGGTGGCAAAGGGGGGGGGGGGGGGGGGGGGTGAGTGGGTACCGATCACGCATCACGCCGAATTTTTAAGTGAAATCACGCATCACGGAGAAGGAGAAACTTTTTAACCAACACGTAAATAAGGAGTAATCCGGCATTAAAATGGTATCAAATCAACGTAGGCCCAACATTAAGCGAGAAGATCGAGTGTATATAATCTGGAATACCACGCGGTCGAAACAAAATACCACTGAAGAGTCCTGTTACATATTAACTACATTAACTAGTATGAATGTCTATGAGTCTGTTGTTTCCGGATTTCAGTTTTGGACCCACCACGAAGATAAAAGGTCAAGAAAAGACAGAAAAGACAAGACAGATGTTGAATTAGACAATTTAAGTTGAGTCCTTTGACTGATAGCTTTCTTGTTTTTTCAAAAAATGTCGAAAGCATTCACGTATCACGAAAATCTAATAGGTAAATCACGTGTAACGCGATTCTAAACTAGCAAATCACGCAATACGCTACGCTATCTGGTCACGCATCACGCCGTTAATTTGGGCACAATCACGCATCACGCAGCTAATTTTGGGGCAATCACGCATCACGTAAAACCCCTTTGCCACCCTCCTTTAACAATGGTAGATTAGAAATTACACAACATTGCAAAGGACCGACGCACGCATGCAAAACACAAAACTGAGTATTGTTTGAGTAATATATTTTATTGTTATAACTTGGGGTGGTCTTCACACCAAAACGTCAAAATTTCATTTGTTTTTCACCAAACGGATAATACAGTTCAATAGTTATGTAATAGTTGCACGTGAGTTGCGTTGTGTAAACTGACGCTATTTGTCTACTATTTCGATATATTTTGCTTCGTGTTTATTTCTTAAGGATGATTCAATATTATTTTAGCAGTTTAAACAATCCGTTTTACTGTTGCACATTTGCGTGTTGGAAGTTTGTATCATCATCTCTGCTCCATGCATGCCTGAGCTCCGTTGACCTGGAAGTGTCACAATACGCCGGTCTGTCTGCGATGTGAAATGTATTGTTTTTCTTTAGCCCTTGTTTGTTCAGTTTCATGTGATCCACTTATGTAAACAATGCACGGTTTACCGTATGCTGAGCTCATACGGAGTGCTCTCTCCTCCGCAGAGGCTCCTATCAGTAAAGAACAGTAAAAGAGAAAATGGGAGCGCGTCAGCCTCCGCGCGATTTTTGCCAAGCGTGGAGCGTGACTGGGAGGCCTCTGCGGAGGAGAGAGTACGGAGTGTGCATCTCATTGTCCATCTCATTATCACAACAGAAGACAGTGTAACGCTCCCGGTACGGATCGACGACCACTTCAATCCTTGCAATCCTGCGCTTTATCTCCACACTACTACTTTTGTTTTGTTGTATATGATCTTTTTATCCAACTAAGTTGTATATTTTGTGCTATTTGGCGATATTACCGTTTGGGCTTTCAACAAACTGTTCATGAAAATACTCTTAGATGAACGCATAGTTAATCGCGGCATGTGGCATGGCTGTAGACCGCTATCCCTCATCCCCTTCTTCCTTCTTCCCCAAGAGAGATCAAGAGAGCTTGCTCGCAGGCTAAGAAAAGCTGTACTTCATGTTTGATATTTTTCGATCCAAATCAATAGAAATTTAATCCCATCTACAAAAATCGATCAAAATCCGCTGAAAATCAATTTCACAAGAAGAACTAATCTGGAACACAATTCAACACAACATATCTTGGAACACACACGTTGTTGAACACAACACGCCCAATGAATACTGTATATGTTATTCCTATATGTAGTCATATCTATATTTGTATTAGTCACTGCAATCTGTAATTTTATTAAACAGAGAAATGAAATCCTATCGGCTTTCGAACAACCGGGCCCTGGGCTCCACTTTATAATAACCAGCTCTGGCTGAATGGATGTATTCGATGTCTGAACAATATGCAAATTTTACAGTGAAACTAATAACTTATCTTTTCGATCGAAATGGAAATGATAAAAACCGAATCCTGGCTACAAAGTCGATCAAAAATCGATAATCACAAGACGACAATTGTATTTGTCGACTGATTAATATCGAATTTCATCGAAATGATCGAATTTGATCGACTATCGAAATGATTCTATATTCAGTATCAGTCACTGGCCAGTCTGTTCAGTCATGTTCAGGGAAGCAACAAGAGAGAGCCGTGGCTGTTGTACAAGAAAGAAAAAGCTTTATTTCTTAGTAATATCAGGCGTATTTCTACTTGTTCTCGGCGCAGTGTGTTTCTCCAAAGCAGACCAATGGATACAATCTATTATAGACTCGCAGCTCGTGATAAAACCGGGTTCTCCTATTTATGAGGCATGGATGGGGTCTTCGTCGCCTTCTTCTGTTCCCGTCCGCATGCAGTTCTTTGTGTTTAACGTGGAGAATCCGTTGGAAGTAAAACAAGGAGATAAACCGTACGTCACTCAGAAAGGGCCTTACTGTTACAGAGTTTATCAGACAAGAAAGAACCTTACTTGGAACAAGAATTCTACGGTTTCCTATAACAGGTTTAGCAAGAATGTCTTTAGCGCCGAGTGTTCGTGTTCCTCGTGTAATCCGTTCAAGAACACGATCACTCTTCCTAATATTCCACTGGTTATCCTGTCGGAAGTTTCCAAAATGTATCCCGGATCAGCTTTGATTTTCAACATCATTTTCGAGCTTTTTAAGGAACAATTCTTTAAAGAAACTACTGTTCAAGAGATACTCTGGGGATACAAAGATCCCGTGTTCGAGGCGTTTGCCAAACTCAGGCGCAAGTACAACTTGTCCTTCCTCCCAGATATGGATCCCACTTTCCGGATGATGGGTAACAACACTCTAGACGGCGTCACGACGGTTTACACGGGAGCATCAAACATCAATCGAGCTGGGGATTGGACCATGTGGAAAGGAAGACCGGATGTGGGTTTGTGGAACTCTTCTTGGGCAAATATGTTCAACGGAAGTGACGGGATGCAATTCCCGCCTTGTACACGCAAAGACGACACACTGTACGTGTTTTATGTCCAGTTGTGCAGGTCTATGCGCCTCGTGTATGATTCAAAATACACTGTTCACGATGTGGACACAATGAGGTTCACTCACCCAGCGGATTTGTGGCAGAACTCGAGTGTCAACCCGGCAAACAAAGGGTTTTGTCCTAATGGATGTTTCCCAAGCGGTATTCTCGATGCGAGCGTTTGTCAAAACACTCCGGTTGCAGTACCAGCCATTGTTGCTTCGGAACCGCATTTCTATCAAGGCGATCCGGCGCTGGTGAATAATGTAGGAGGATTGCGGCCAAACAAAGAAGAACACGCCACCTTCTTTGACATCGAACCGCACTTTGGACTTCCTCTTCACTTAAGTCTACGGATTCAACTAAACCTAAACATTAAACCCACAAAATATATTTTACAAATGGCGAACGTCAAGGAGGTCATACTTCCCTTATTATATTTCAACAACACTGTTGCGGTGGATTCATCGACTGCTAATAAGATGAAAGAAGTTTTGATTCCAATGAAAGTAGTTCCATGGCTTTCAGTAGCCTTCATGTGCATCGGAACTATTGAACTTGTAATCGCCCTTTGCTGGGTGTTGTTGAGAAAACGGAAGGAAGGAAAACGAAAAGAAATGTCAAATGTAAATAGCGAGAGCGAGCCTCTACTTGCAAATGGCAAATAAATTATACATCAAGAATGGAATTTTATTTTTAGAACTCAGTATTGTTTGAGAAAGCTTAATTAAACACCTTGGATTATTCTGTGCAGATGATTTAGCATTGATATCAAATAGTACTTCCGAACTTCAAAAACATTTATATTCTTTAAGATTACAGAGACAGTCATGTTTATTTTCCTTTCATGTTTACAGTGCGACGTGCCCATCAGCTACAGTGAGCACCCCTCAACTTTTTTTATTACAAGTTAGCCAATCAAAGAGCGCGAATACTCGATTGACAGGCATGCCTCCTCGCAACCTATTCAGCCACCACTCCGAAAAATACCTTAATACTCTTTTATGTGCAGGCTCAGCCTCACGGGGGTGTAATTATTCAAGTCTCCTTTGTTAGAATGGCACAATGGAATTCAGAGTACTAGTACATGCAGGAACGCTAGGACATTGCATTGTGTGTTTGTATACAAATTGCCACGAAGTTGAAGCATAGCAAGTGCAGTTCGTGCTGAAAACAAAAGAAATTTGAAAAATGAGGCTTACATCAAGCACCACCCAAACCTGCACTTTAAAGAGTATTATGGTATTTTTAATAGTTTCTGCAGTGGGCATTTCGGTTTTTTTTTATCAGTAAACATTTTGAAAATATCAAAAAACGTCGCCGCGATTGTTTTAAACATGTTTTGAATGTAATGCTTTATATAGGCCGGGAGAAGAGAAAAATATTTCTGTTGTAAATATGACGTTGTTTACACTGAAATATTTTAGTTTTATAGTCCAACTGCCAAGTGTTCAAATAACAAATATACCTAATTCAATAAAGGTTGCTTTGGTCATTGGTAATTGGGCATTGGGAAGCTATTGTGTGGCGGTCACTCAAGCGAAGCAATGCATTGTGTTCCTTATGCCAAATGCCAAATCCCAATTACCAATGACCAACTGCCAAAGCAACCTTTATTGAATTAGGTGTAAACAGTGGTGGTGAAATGACCGTGACAAATGACAATCGCAAATTCATTTGAATAATTAAGACAAAAATATACAGTAAAAACCCGCGTATAAAACCTACTTTTTTAGAGTTTGGCAAAGCAGGTTCTTATATTTTGGGGTATTAAAGTAGCATAATATATGGTATGTTCATCATTATAAACTGTTATTTTATAGAATAAATGCTTATAATCAAGAACAAATCAGTTTCAAAAAATAAAACCAGAAAAAAAAAATAAACCAGTATTAAAGTAGCAAATTTCTGCCAGGAGGTTCTTAATTTCTAGGTTCTTATACGCGGGTTTTTACTGTACCATTATCACGAGAAGTTAGTTCTCCTACGCACCAGCGTGGGAGACCAATGAAACATCAAAGAGTTTTAATGAGCTAATTAAACCTTAAAGAAAAAGTTTAATAAAATAAGTTTAATTATCTTTAGATCCGTGGTTAACTTTATTTCACCAATTTAAGTATCAGGTATGTAGACTTAAAAACCCATGCCGCGCTTTTGATGAACGGGTCAAGACCTTCATGTCTGCGACTTGCACGTAATTTGCATTCTGGAATATTGGATGCAGTTTCACGTCGTGTCGTGGCCAAAATATTCTTTGTATTTCTTGTTTGTTTGTTTGTTTTTTTTTTGCCTTATAAATGTTGTATAACTTTGTAAAATTATATTACAAAGATGGTTATTATAATTATAACCAGAACGTTGACTTATGTTATAAGGTGAAAACAGAGCAAATGTTATCATCATTATTTAACCAAAACCAATCCCGTTGATCATTACTAAATTTTATAGCACCTAAACCCAAGCTGGGAAACGTGATAGCTTATTTTTTAACATGTTACCTTTTGCGAACAAGTTTGTAACATTACATGGGTAGTTGCAACAGTGGTTGCATTGTTTTTGAGGTTCTATTATTATTACTCATGCGCATAGCGGCATGAGTCAAGGTTTCGGTAAGGTTCCTTTTCGTCCCGCTTTTTGTAGTCACAAATCGCCTTGTTTTTTTTAAAGTTTCCCGTATCCCGCGGGACGACTTTCACTGGTCTGATTGGTTGACACGCGACCTCGTGATTTCGGCGTGCAGAGTGGCGTGCCCGTAATCACGTTTAGTGTACGCGAACTCGCCCCTGCCTCCCCTAGAAAGTTATTTTTGCTCCCTATTGTTATAAAAGGCTTCAGGAAGGCTAAACCAATCAGAATCCGTCTACTGAGCACATGTCTGGGTTTTTGCGGGCGACAAGGAGGAGCCCGCAGACTAATCTTCGTTTCGAGCAGCGGACTTACATCCCGCGCGTGCGCCGCACGTACGTAGGCTTTTCTGTTGGCCGGATTTTTCGTCTTCCAACTGGTATGTATGGAATGCAATCACGTCATTGGTCCACGTGATTAGGATTCATGCGCAAGCCGCGTGATAAGATATCCCGGATGTTCAGAACCAGTAAAACCTGTTGGAAATCCTTTCCACGTTCTTCCACGTGAGTGATCGCGACTGGTGAATGTGGGTGAATGTGCGGTAGGTGGCTGTTGTGGGTCCAACTGCAAGTTTCATTGGTAAGTCAATCTTTATAGCAATTACAAGGTCATGTATACATTTTGGAGGTGTATTTGCAAAGCATCGCCATGTTTCGGTTCATAAAATTGGTTCGCTGGAGTGCTTTCATGTTGAAATCATACAGATATTTTGAGTTTCACTTTCCACAGACGAACATCTTTCCATCGGCAATTGGTGCACTTCGATGCATTCTGTATCCTCGAAATGATCAGCGAAGCCGTAATCTGCTTCATTCAAGCATACAGCCAGTTTATTTATCAAAAATAACACAAAACTGTTATTACAACCATTACTCGCCCGCACTTTTTAACCGAAGGTTACCACTAGTAGGGGGGACTAGAGAGAATCGGTTTGTCACTCAGAGAAGACTTTCAGATTCAAACAAATATGGCCTCTTCTGTGCTCTACACTTTGAAGAACTTCGAAATGGAAAGAAAGAGCCTTAAGACGATTTGTATGCCTTTGAAGTGGCGGTTAGAGAGCTGAAAGCGATGGAATCGTCTTGTGAGGATCACAAAGTGAGACACAAAGCCCGGCACAAAGCGAGACATGTGTTCCTACAGGAGGGGGACATTGGGGGGCTCTGAACACCGCAACACCGCAAAAAAAATTCCCGAACACCGCATCACCGCAAGAAAAGTCGACGAAACACCGTCACCGCAATATATATTTTTGTCAAGTTACTTATAAATGAAAAAGGCTTAGGATTGGCGACCAGTAGCGTATTGAAGATTAACTAGACAGTATTGGATTGCTTTTTGTTACAAATTAAACATAATGGTACGTGCTTTTCATAAATAAGTACGAAATAAATAACATATAGAGGCTGAATTTAGGGTCAAACAGGAAACGGCAACACCGCTGATAATTTCGTTCCACCGAACACCGCAGACTTTAAAACGCAAACATCGCACACCGTAGGGTTTGAGATCACCGCAACACCGCAAGCTGGGGATTTTATTCACCGCAACACCGCATAAAAAAATGAGCAACACCGCAACACCGCAAATCCCCAATGTCCCCCTCAGAGGGGGACATTGGGGGGCTCTGAACACCGCAACACCGCAAAAAAAATTCCCGAACACCGCATCACCGCAAGAAAAGTCGACGAAACACCGTCACCGCAATATATATTTTTGTCAAGTTACTTATAAATGAAAAAGGCTTAGGATTGGCGACCAGTAGCGTATTGAAGATTAACTAGACAGTATTGGATTGCTTTTTGTTACAAATTAAACATAATGGTACGTGCTTTTCATAAATAAGTACGAAATAAATAACATATAGAGGCTGAATTTAGGGTCAAACAGGAAACGGCAACACCGCTGATAATTTCGTTCCACCGAACACCGCAGACTTTAAAACGCAAACATCGCACACCGTAGGGTTTGAGATCACCGCAACACCGCAAGCTGGGGATTTTATTCACCGCAACACCGCATAAAAAAATGAGCAACACCGCAACACCGCAAATCCCCAATGTCCCCCTCCTACAGAATTCATACTCGAAGCTCGAAGCGGCAGACTTTACTAAGAATTGGAAAACTACGGTAAAGAAAATAACATTTTTGAATGTCCATTTACTTTGTAAGAAACATTTAATGGACTGTTTTTTCTGTTATCAGTGAGAATTTTTTTGCGAAATATCGGCCGCACGAGAAATTCTTTGACAATTTGCTTGCGTTGCCGAGAGCATCCTCGATGCGATAATTTAACGCGTTTTGCTCTTGAGACTAATATAATTCGCAGACCCTAGCGCTCCTCGCTGCAATTAGGCTAAATAAATCGCCAAGCCTTCCGGAAGCAGAAAATCAATGAATTCTGATGAGCGTTTGACTCAAGCGTATTCAAGGAAATATGAGTTTCATTAAAACGTTTTGACCTTTAAAACAAATATTGTGGAGCGCGCGATCGATTTACATTCCACACGAAATTTGCAGGAAACGAAACAATCTTGCCATCCGTCTGGGCTGGGCGGGGGGGGGGGGGGGGGGAGGGAGAGAGGGGGAGACTATAATGCAGGTTTGATCGGGAATCAATAAATTAAATATTCAAAGCGAGTACAGAAAAAATGGTAGCTTTAATCAACGTAAAAATTAATTCTCCTTGGCCATCGTAGCTTAATAAGAAATAGTACACAAACTGCAGTGACAAACATGACAATAAAACGCATGTTGGAAAACAAAATATTAACTTGACGTTTCGTATGTTACAACATACATCCTCAGAAGTGACCGTTTAGAATACAAGTAACAGCTAAATTTAAATGAATAATAAGTAACTAATTAACAACAACAATAACATAAGACGAGAAAAAATTTGCATATAAAAGATGCAATTCTTTATTATTATTATTATTATTCATTTAAATTTAGTTCTTACTTGTATTCTAAACGGTCACTTCTGAGGATGTATGTTGTAACATACGAAACGTCAAGTTAATATTTTGTTTTCCAACATGCGTTTTATTATCATGTTTGTCACTGCAGTTTGTGTTCTATTTCTTTTTAATCAACGTGTCTTCCTCGTGTCTTGACTGATGGTGCAATGTGTGTCACGCAAAATTCGTTGAGGGGGTAGCGGTGCGTGACACATTTAAAATAAACCATAAAACTTTCTTACACAAGCGCATGAGTAAAGGCTACTGGTAGCCTCTTGTTAGATGATAAGTTATTTAATGTTAGTGCACCTTTATTGAATTAATATATTAGTGAACGTTTTAGCTTTCGTAATTCCAGACTTTTTATAACTTTGTCTGAGAAACTTCGATGTGAACTTGCCGCTAACCTTCAAAGTTGCGGGCAAACTAGTTTATTTGCCAACCAATAAACATTTATATGGCTCCTTCGTCTTGTTATTCTTAACATAAATTTACTTAAACCTTAGTATACTAAGGGTAGGATTGCAGGCGGTTTAACGGCCAAGACAGATCAATCGAGCTGCACATTGCAACATGGAAGTCTTAAGGTTACAGTGTACCTTCGGGGGTGTCTCCAGTATAACAGCTCTAGCGTCTTAAGATTGCACTTAATATACCTAAACCCAGATATCAAATTAAAGCTTATAGAGCTGGCTATCTAAATATGGAAACCATTTGGTAATAAAATGAATTGTCGAATTTTTTACGACATCTAAATTCGAACGTCCGAATCAGCTTTAAAACGCTATAACTCAAAGCGATTATTATATTTTGCTAATTTGATTTGTTCTCGGGTTTCCGGACACGAAGCGCTAAAAAAACTTGTCGGCGATTTTCCATATTCAATTGCAGTGAAAAGTTACAGAATATTTTCGAAAAGGGGAGGAAAAAAAATTGGAATGATCTCACGGAAATGCCTTCTTGACGAAAAAGTTTTCGGAATTAAGAAATTCGCCGACACGTTTTTGTTGATTATATGTTAGCCTAGCTTCTGTCCAAATTTGAGGAAAATCGAACAAATTTCCTTTGAGTTGTAGCTCTTTAAAGTGTCCCCAACAAGCGAAAAATTAACTTTGAGAAAACGGCGCTTAAAAAAACATATCGCTTAATAAACAAACTCCGCCCACAAAAGTTATACCGTCATTACTACGTCAATTTTCACTATTGTTCGATACTTTTTTTTTGGATGAAAGTTCATTCTGTAAACTTTATTTTAACGCCAAAAAAAAATTTTCAATAAATTTTCGATCTGAAGGTACACTGTAACCTTAACATAGAAATGAAATTGAGCAATGGTCACAAGACATCCTTGTGATAAGATACACATGCACAATAGATCGTTTTCATCTGACGTCATCTAAAGAAGTAATCGTTTAGCCCAGCAGCAGCCAAGTTTCATGTTATGAAAGCGAGGATACAAGTCAGAGGTCTTTTGAATGTTTACACAACTACCTGGATTGCTGCAACAGGATTAATTCATTACATTAAAAATGATAAATAAATTACGAAGGATAGGATTGCAGGCGGTTTAGCGGGCCAAGACAGATCAATCGAGCTGCACATTGCAACATGGAAGTCTTAACATAGAAATGAAATTAAGCGATAGTCACAAGACATCCTTGTGATAAGATACTCATGCACATGATCGTTTTCACCTGACGTCATCTAAATTTAACACGTCCTTAAAATCAGCAGTAGTAATCGTTTAGCCCAACAGCAGCCAAGTTTCATGTTATGAAAGCGAGGATTCAAGTCAGAGGTCTTTTGAATCTTTACACTACTACCTGGATTGCTGCAACAGGATTAATTCATTACATTGAAACTGATAAACAAATTACACAATATTGAAAAGGGCTGATTTAGACTTGTCGCATGCAAAATATATATACGTTTTATCCCTTACCAAAGCAAGCCCTATTTTAAAACTGTTTTTAAAGACCCATGCTCACCCAAACGGCATTGCGCGCTTGTGTTTTTGTTTTTAAACGGTTCTATTGTTAAAGGCAGCCTTTTGATTGGCTGGCACTTCTGCCGGGCTTTTTCGCACCTCGCGACGCGCCGCGCGGACACTTCTGTAATAACTTCTAGGGTTGCTTTATACCATAAAGTGCAATATTTCCAAAAACTGAAGTCATTTCGTTTATTTATGGCCCAATATAGTTTACTGCGCAAAGTTTGAGGCGGAAACTTTTTCCGACCCAAAATGCAGTGAACCGCTTTTACAGACACTGCCTCTTAAAATTGCCATTCGTGTAGAAGATTGACCTTTTTGTAGCGTTACTTTGTCTCTTTTGGTGATTTTCTTCGTATGTCAAGACGATAAAACAAGCGTAAGGCAAACTTCCTGGCCATAATCATCAAAACACAATTTATCATCCGGGACAGTGTCACTTTAAGACTTCCACTGATGTTGCAATATACATCTGAGGCCTTAAACCTCCTGCATCCCCCCCCCCCCCCCCTCTTACAAATGTTATGCTTAAGGTGTCTCTCATGTTTAGGGTTTCTTTTTGATTCGCGTTCATAGTCCAAGGATATTAAAGGTTATCCCACACTGGTAGTTCTTAGGTTTTTTAGTATTATCGTTTACTTTATGGATTTGGTAAACTTGAATGTCGGTTCTTGAAGTAGGCATGCTTGGTTACCGCTAACCACCGTCCACATCGCAGTGCAATGTTGCCGGCAAAGGATGACAACTCACTGTTTATGATGTAGTCATTTTTGAGTTCTTTCTGCAGTTCTTTCACAACATCGATCGAGACAAACATACCCACACCCTTGCTGACAAGCATCAGAAAGCTGTCAATCAGTGACTCGGTCGTCTTGTTGCCTACGTAGGCTTCATACCTTTTGCAGTAATTTGCAACCTGCTTCTCTGTGACGTGTTTCACCTGCTCGTGTGTGAGATGAACGCCAATGGCTTCTTTTGATTTGCCAGTCGAGACAACAACTGCCAGCCTTTCACGTTGAGCGGCAGTATTGTCTGTCGGGAAGGGCACTGCAGATGGCGTGGGGCTATCTGGGTGTGCCTCCAGCATCTCTATTGCATCGATCGTTCATAGCTTGTTCATCATCAAATATGACTGCCATCGCTGAGAGTTTGCGTATATAATATGTTTTTTTAACTTGCGTCATTTACCTTTTCAATTATTTTTTGATGTCTGGTACGAAGCCATGGTTTCTGACATTTCAGTGAGTTTCAAAGGGTAGCTGTTTAAAAGCATGAGACGCAGATCGTCCTCACCAGCAGTTTTGATAATTTTCAATTGCATTGCATCGCGAAAATCTGTTTTGCTCTGCAATCTGTTCAAAAACTGGGAGAAAGCTGTTAGCTTGTGGAGGTTGGTTGGAGTATCCATATACATTTAACTTTTATATTTTTACTTCAATCCCGTATGGATGTCGCAGAGAGAACACTAAATGGGAATACTTGTGTCCTTTCAGTCGTGCAATGAGCTCTTTGTACTCTTCGTGTGAAAGTTCGCCAGCATAGTCTTCAACGATGGATTTAGTTGTTTTACTTGAAGGAGTGTAAAAAAGCACGATCGCTGCCACGTTTTCTCATCGGAGCCCTTCACGACCTGATTTGCAAGGGCAAGAGTTACTTCAAAGATAAGATCGTTGTACAGAGCTTGGGGGTATAAAACACCATGGTCCGTCACAATCTGATGGTCTAGATGGATGCAGTACTTATTTTTGTAAGCGCTGCTCAGTTTATTTTCTGCATCCACGCTTGAGGTCTTCTTGTCGCCTGCATTTGAGCGGATCTTACACAAATGCTCACTCTGAATGCCCTCCAACAGCATGTTATTGCGATCATTGTCTGAGAGAAAAAGATCCTCAAATATTTTGTAAATGTCAAAACGAACAGTGTCCTGAAGAGAAGTGAATTTCACAACAAGCTTGTCAGCTTGAAGAATCATCGCAATGTGCGTGGGTAGGAGGTTTGCTTGCAAAGCCATGATGTATGCATAGAAGCTGGGATTGTCGTAGAAGTGGGGGTAGATTCAGAGCTTGCGCTCGTACCCTTGGCTTTGGCTTTCATAGTGTTTTTTTCGTCCAAACCCTGTGCCTGCTTTGCCTGTTTGTGAATAGGGTTTGATGAGTGGCTGTTTGGCACGTTAATCTTAGTAGGCCCACCGTCCATTGGGCGCAACCCAGCCTTTTTTGTGCTCAGATTTATATAATTGTTCACACCAAGTTTCATCCCTGCCGTTGCCTGCTTCGGCTGATTGTTGTAACCAACAGTACTCTCTGTGTCTATGACCATGCGCGATGGCATGAGCCAGGTTCCTGGAGCTGCTACAAAGTCCAGTCGGACCTTTGCCTCGTCAACAGCTAACGGATAGCGACCGACACTCTTTGAGAGATCCTGCTGCCTGATAGCATCCTCAAGAAGAACGAGGAACTCACTCTGCGCTTCTCCCGCCCTTCCGCCGTCTACCAAAATGCTGCTGCGGACATTTACCTGTGCGCCTAGAACACAATAAACAAAGGCCTCAATTGACTGATTTAGGCGTGACAGACCAACTTACGTGAATCCTTTCGCAAAGTTTGGCACAAAATACTCAAACTGTTTAGCAGTGCCATCGTCGTTACGGATGAAATTCACAAGGGTTCCATCACTGGCATTGTCACCTTCATCACTGAATTTGGCTTTATGCCTCCTGGGTAGCTCATTCCGGTGGATACAGGGCCGCCGCGGGAAACATAGATAAACACATTGCCGAGTCCATGGTTCGCGTCGCGTTTGAAGCGGAAATCACTGCTTAGATCAGCGCCGAACTCGGCACAGATCCTTTTGTATGACGCAATGTCGTAGTGGTTGTTTGTCTGGCTAAAGGTGGGATCGCTTGGCAAAGCGCTGATGCCCTGTATTCCACCCATCTCATACAATATACGTCTTGTTGTGAAGTAAACGTGAAACAGATAAAAAGATCGGAGCTGTGGGCTGAGATCTAGAGAGGTGGAGGATAACAGTATCTCACGAGAGATTCCAGAGCCTGTTGTTGCGCACCATAGGGCGAAGTTTAGCTGCTGTGGCCAGTAGCTCATATTAGGCCCAGATAACCACCTTCTTGCCTCTTTTCCAGATGTATGTTTAATTTGCGTGTTTGTGAAAATCTCCCTGAAATTTGTTGTGAAAAACTCTGCTGGCGTCACGTAGATCTTTTGTTTTTTATTCAGGACAACACAAACGCTTGCCACATTTTCAGAAAATGCAACCGCAGGGATTGGCCTTTGTGGTGGTTCATTGGGCTCGACGCTCTGCGACGAGACACTTCTTAAAATACCGTCTTTTTTTTCTGTCAGGTAACCTACCCCGTGTTTCTGCATTTTCCTCGGCCAACACCGTACCTAATTTACTTCCGGTTTTCAGTTATGACGTAATCAGTGATGTCATCAAAACGACGTCACTGCAGCGTCACGCGGCTCACGCCGCCAACCCCAACCCATACTACACTTACCTTTACCTTCAAGTCACCTATATTAAAGGCAAAGACGAATCGGTGGCTTCCTTGTGGTAGCGTTCTTTATGAAAGCAATTTAAAATAGAAACGTGCTGTACACAGATGCGTATTACGTGCAAGAGATAATTCTTGGGAACATGCGGGTTCTCATCGTCTTGCTGCTTTAGAAAAATTGCTGCTTTTGTTATGGTACATTAAAATGTATTACAAATGTTAGTTACGTATGCGCATGACATACGTTTTCCGTGATTTGGTCTAATTGGCGTAAAAAGTCAATCATTTATTTCTCACATCAAGGTGAACGTTGCTTTTGAATACAGCATGCGAGTTAACGCCAAATTTGTCGAGATTCTGTAAAAATAAGAGCTATTTTTAGGTCGAGCTCTTCCGAGGCTAAAGAGCAAAACTATCGATCATCGCGTTCGTAAGCATATTGTTAATTCATTACAAATTTTACTACCGATTCTTTACAATGCCTTTGTACAGTCCTCGCTGCCTGTAGGTGAGTAATTTCAAGACTTTATTTAGCGAAAACTAATTTTAATATTATTTCTATGCCAATTTATAATGCGCAGTTAACAGCTTGAGGATAACTAATTTGATAAATACTAAAAATAAACTGTGGACAGTCAATTGATTCGTAAAAAATATAACTTGGAGGTAAAAACAAGTAGTTGTATAATAAATGATTCCCGGGTGACGTCATCTAATTAGCATTTTGTAAATTCAAATCTCTATAACTCACTAACACGACATTCAAAACAAGAAATATTTTACCATTCAACTATTCAATGTACATAGAGTTGATTCTGAAAATAACTTTCTAGGGGTGATAGGCACTTTAAATCTCAGTGATTTTCGGATCACGTCGCGTCTTTCATGGCTTGAGCCCAATCCTTGCGATCTAGTTCTGAAATGGGCGCCCATGAACTTGTGCTCTCTGGGAAATACATTTCCCCAGTAGCTTTGCGGTTTTCATCAAAATCAACTTGTACTTTGAATCTGGACGTTCGGGAAACGTATTTTGAAGTCTGAGATCGCTTTGGCTTTGGCAGCTGCAGAAAGTTTTGCTGCTTCAGGTGATCTTGCCCAATCCAATTTAGGGTCAGCTGCTGATGCTTGGGGAAACAACACTTTCCTATCGTTCCAGACGCTCGTGTTTTGATTCGTGTTTATATATATTAATTTTTTTAATTTTTTAAAATACTATTTATATACCATGGTCGTGCTTACTATTGTTGCACCTTCTAACGGACACACCGTCTACTTCGATCAACCGATCCCAAAACCAAACTACATCCGCCTGCTTTCGTGCTCACTTTACAATTCGTAGCGCAATTTGAAACAAAGACGAGAAATGTCTTGGTTTAGTAATGATTTTAATAAAGAAGCGACTGTCAGGATCCTTCCTCCAGGACATTGCACTCTTGAGAGCATGGCACAAGAATTACAAAACGTATTCACAGATCAAAAGGTTAAACTAGAAACCGAGACAAATACATCTGTTGCCGCAATGGTTATTTATAAACAGTATGTGAACGAAGTAAAACTAGATCATGATTTGTCTGTGACAAAAATGATTAAGCCAGGTTGCTATATGGCATCCGTTGACTTGAAGGATGTCTACTACACAGTGCCTATACACAAATGGCACCAATGGCCTCTCAAGTGCTCCACGCATCTTTACAAAACTGCTTAAGCCAGTTTATTCAACATTGCACAACCAAGGCCATGTAAGCATGGGTTATATCGATGACTCCTATTTGCACGGTGATACCAGGGAAGAATGCAGGCTAAACATTATTAGCACTGCCAAATTATTCACTATTCATCCCTACACAAACTCTGGTTTTCCTTGGCTTTATCCTTGACTCAGTCAATATGACAGTCTTGCCTACAGCAGAAAAGATAGAAAAGACTGTCAAAGCTTGTCGCCAGATTATACAGAAGGCAACAACCCATCTTTTAGATGTAGCCAGGGTTATCGGTCTAATCATTTCATTTCGTTTCCAGGGGTAGAGTATGGACCTCTCCACTACAGGGTACTCGAACACGATAAAACAAATGCACTTGCAACTTATGCAGGGAATTTTAATATGCCAATGTAATTGTCAGGGGCATCAATCCAGGAGCTACATTGGTGGATTACATATGCGCCACAGGCCAAGAAGCACATATCAAGGCTGTGCTCTTAGAAGAATCACAGGGAGCCCCTAAGGCTCCAAACTATGAAATCTGGGGAGCCCAGCACTTAAGCTTTATGCAAAAGTAAGTTTTTCTACTCGCCCGAAGATAAAAGTAAGGAGCCTGAGGCCGGCCCCTGGGCACTGCTAGAGCACAGCCCTGCATATACTACCCTACAACCTCAATGATTATACAGTCAGATGATTCAAAAAAGGGGTGGGGAGCAGTATTTGATGGAAGAAAGATTGGAGGAAGGTGGACCCCATCTGAGGCTTTAAAGCACATTAACATGCTAGAACTGCAGGCAGCATTTTTTTGGCCTTAAATCCTTTGTAGATCACAGCAGAGGAATACATATTCAGCTCCAGCTAGATAACGCAACAGCAGTGGCATATGTTAATAATATGGGGGTTCTAAGTCACTGGAGTTAGACCAACTAGCTAAAGAGCTGTGGCAATGGTCAATTTCTTGTAAAATATGGGCTCACTGCTGTTCACATTCCTGGAGTATGAAATACAGATGCAGATGAACAGTCACGTCATTTCAATGATAAGCACGAGTGGGCTCTGAACACTAGAGCTTTCCAAGAAATCACAGCTAAATACCGTGAGCTTAATATAGACCTGTTTCCCACAAGGCTCAATCACAAGTTTGATACCTATTGTTCCTGGAAACCAGACCCTGGATGCTCTTTTGTAGATGCATTTTCACTGAATTGGCATAATTTTAATTTTTATGTATTTCCACCCTTCAGCCTGATTCCACGATGCCTCCAGAAAATCAACAAACACAGGGCAAAAGGAATTCTTGTTGTCCCGTTATGGCCCAGCCAACCATGGTTCGCACTTCTTCAACAGCATGTTTACAAACTCCCATGGATCCTGAACCCAGACAAGAAACTCCTTCAACACCCAGGGCACCAGGAACCACACCCTCTGTGGAGAAAACTGAGATTGATGGTATGTCCTGTCTCAGGAATTCCTTCACAAAATATAACATTTCTGGAACCGTGGCCGACATCCTTATGGCATCATGGCGATCAGGTACCCAAAAACAGTACAAGACCTACATTGAGCAGTGGATCAAGTTTTGTGGTGAAGGAAAATTAATTGTTATTCCCCACAAATCAGCGAAGCTTTAGACTTCTTGGCAGGCCTTTATGACAAGCACCTTAGCTACTCCATACTGAACACTGCACGATCAGTTCTCAGCATATAGAGGACTGTAAAAACTTTGATTCACATCCACTTACAGTATGATTTATGAAGGGGGGTTTTGAAAAAAAAAAAATCTCCTCATCCTAAGTACAACAAAATATGGGATGCTTCACTGGTCCTAAATTACCTGACCACCTTAGACCCAGCAGAGAAGTTGACACTTAGATCTGACACTCAAGCAGCTAATGTTACTCCTACTGGTCACAGGAAAAAGACGACAATCAATACACTTAACATTGCAACTATGCATCTTAGTAATACCTCTTGTGTCTTTCAACTGAATAGTCATACTAAAACAAGCAAGCCTGGGCAACCAGCATCAACTATCAGTATCCAGGAGTTCAAACAGGACTGCCGCGTATGTCCTATACAAACCCTGAAGGCATACCTAGAACGTACAGAAACTATCAGAGGCAATGAACAACAGTTGTTTAAAAGTTTTGCTCAACCACACAAATCAGTGTCAAGAGATACAATCTCTAGATGGGCTAAAATAGTACTGCAAAGGTCTAGAATTGACACAAAGATCTTCACAAGCCACAGCACAAGAGCAGCCAGTGCTTCCAAACGTACCTCTGGATCAAATGTTATCCCAGGTTGGCTGGAGCACTGCTGACACATTCAGAAAATTCTATGACAAGCCCATCGTGTCAAGTTACTGTATGACGGTATGGCCTATGCTATATTGAGAAGCTAGACATTGAAATGTTTCTTGTTATCTCATTTATTCTTCTATATGGTTTCACGTTACAGTTCATAGTAATTATTTTTGTTATTGTTCCATTTTGATGCTACATGTACAAGACCATTATATGAAAGAAAACATGGTCTAATATATATGTTTACATACGAATATACATCCACTCTTTCATTTGTATGTGGGTGTTCGAAGGCTTTAAAGTCTCATGGGATCTCCCGCTCTGCTAGTCATGTGATAGAATTGGAAAATTAAACGAGACTTACCTGTAAGTTGAAGTTTGATCTCAATCAAACTTCAACTTACAGGTAAGTCTCGTTTAATTTTCCAATTTTGTTTGATTCTTGCACGGATCTGCTCTTAATGCATATCCGGTGGCCTAACAAACAGCTGAACAAAGCGAGTAAAAGAAACATCTACACGGCTGTTGATGATTGAGGATTGTTTTTATTGAAGGGATCGCGCTTTGCGGTAATGCTGTAAGCCACTAAAGTTATCTTTTTTTTAAAACGTGGTTTTGTGTCCAATTTTGCTTCTCGAGAAGAACATAAAGCAAGTTGATTTCCCCACTCACTGATCCGTCATATCCGTCTATTGTGCCACATCTGACTCCGATTTTTTGATTTCAACTTTAATTAAAAGTTATTAGCTTTTAAAGGAGTAAAATTGTCCATGTTAGAATTTGAAGCCTCATATCTTCCCTTCGAAAGCCTATTTAAAAATTTTGAGTCAGATATGACAATCTACAATACACCTAGTTTACCTCCTTGCAGTGTCAACTCATGAAATTCTCTATCCGCGCTGAATTCTTGGACACAAAATTGTTTGTTTTTACGCTTCCGAAGGCTTCCCGAGCAAACACGAATGCAAAAAATATAAATGTAAGGTAATTTTGCTAATTTTAATCGACGGGCTATTGTCAACACTTCATGCGGAAAGAACAATGCGTTAAAAAATAGTGTATTTTACCAGACAGCGCTTTGCACGTGCAATTATTGATGCAGAAACATTACAGAGCCTGTTCGTCAATATTTCGCGCATTTTTGGTATCAGTCGACGCACTTCGTGCATACTCTTTTCATAAATGCATACTGATGAGCGGAACCTGTCCCCCGCGACCTTAACAATAAGTAAAGGTATTGTAAAATGGCTTTGACCAAAAAACATCAAAATCATCAGCACTCTGAAGTGCTCTTGAATTGTGCTTTTTGTAAACAAATTTCAATGGTTTTGTTCGAGCGTCACGCGTGAGTTTTGGCTTTCGTTTTCGTAGAGAAAACGTTTTTCACCTTGCATTTGAAAATGTCAAGAACGCCATCGCCTTATGACCATACCAGTTCATTGCCAATCGGGTTTAGCGAACTTCCAATTTTTACTAATTATACAGGTACTTATCCACCTCCGCCGGCGCCGCATGCCACTTTTCCTCGACCATTCGTCGAAGGTTTTGTACCGAACTTTTCTATACATTCCGCTATGGATACTGTTCCATGAAAAATGCACTTTCCCCGTTCTGAGTTGCAACGAGTGAAGCGAATACGTCGTAAAGCTTTCAGGCGAGAGATTTATATTCACAAGGCGGACAAGAAACAGGGGCACCCAACGAACCTGTTCCGCACTTTATCTGTTCCCCAGCAGAATTCTTGCTGGCTGGCAAAATATTCTGTACATATTTTTTAATTACCATTTTTGCGCTGGTTAACTTGAGAAAGGAATCGCAAGAACAAACTGTGCTGGCTAACGAGCAGATCAAAAAGAGACTGGGCCGAAGAAAATCGGAGGACACTTTGGGGCTTAAAATGGGTTCAGCTTCGTAGTAACAAATTTAAGCAGTACTTAGAGATACCCGAACAGGTTAAGTTCAAGACGGCAGTAAATGTACAAAACGATGAACAAAAAAGCTTCAAATAGTTTCCATTAATGTTTCATTAGTTCCCAAGCCCCTTTTGGTAACTTATAATTATTGTTGTTTTTTTTTCATTTATTCATTCTTTTAATTGCTGGCTGGGAAACAGACATTTTTTTTTTATCCAGCTGGCAGGGAATTTCCCTATGTGTTATGCTGGGAAAAAGGAACAGATATATTTTTGCCAGCAACGTAGAGAAACACCTGCACTGGAAATGCTTTTATATCATTTATTTTAATTTATTTGAGTAAAATAATACATTTTACCAAAGATTGTTCGTTGGGTTCCCCTGAAGAAAGTACAGTCTTCTCCTTCGACGTAGCCCTGAATCTTCTTAGACGTGAATACGCGCGATTGATGTGACATAAAATCGAAAACCAAAAGCACCAGATGGACATCCACTGCGTTTAACAGGCAACTCAAGGAAACGGTGGATTTACAATGTGGCCACGATGCACTTGCTTAAGTTTCTAGCACTTGCTCTGGCTTGCTTGACTGACGTCATAAGCAAGCATGCTTGACAGCGGTCTCAAGTGTGAATGTGACCGAGGGGTTAGTAATGCAAAATACTGTAAACAACTGGAAGACGCTCAAATATCAAATTACGTTTGACGTTCTGACGTCATGATTGATACGCCAACCGGTTTTTGAGCAAGCAGTCAATTTCCAAGATGGCGGAACTCTATTTGTATTTTTAACTCGTCTTTCGGGCAAATATCCACGTTGCAACAAACGATCTGTCAAATTAGTTATCGAAAATTGAAACAGCAAATATAGGCCAATTATTCCAAAAAGCTTCGTTTTCGCCCCGAAGTTCCCCTTTAAGCCCTGTCGCGTTCTTCAACCTCGTTCCCAGGGCCTCTCTCTCTTCAGCTACGTCATCATCGGGAGAGACCCTGGTTGCGGCTGGTCACGTGCCACCCACAATTGAAAGAGGAGAAGTGTTTTGAGGTATTATCGGTCATCAGAACAAGTAAACGGTTCATGTTGTTGTCAACTCAGCCAAAACGTTTCTGAGCGACGGAAAGCACGTTGAAAAACCTCGTTTCTTCAGGGATGGTAACAAACGCCGCGACGGTCAATATTTTGCGTTGGCAAATGCCACGAACCGAGCTGAATTCGACATTAAGCCAGTATCAGGATCCTAAATATGTGAATACAGAGGTAATCTTTATCCTTATGCTTTATTTTATGCTAAATTTATACTGTCAGACGGCCAATTAGCCGAGAAACCTAACAGAGAATATAATAATAGGCGACCGATCGAAATCAAGACAAGAGGCTAGCATAATAACATAATAGCGCTTGCATAATAACGTTTTATGGTTTATTGTGTCTAGTGCGTAGCACGTAGACACTAGCTATGTTAGAGTGATAAAATATTCGATAAATACTTCATATACGGTAAGATATGATGTAATGTTCATATGGTTTCACCGAAGTTTCCCTTACGTGACTTGTTACATGAAGTATAAGATCAATGCGTAATGTAACCACGTCGATATTTTGTCGTTTACAACAGTCGGAGTATTCGGAATTGGGCCTCGATCACCGGAGCAGGCGCGGAGCAAGCAAAGGGATATTCGGGACCAATTGAATCCAGGGAATTGAGTCCGAGCGAAAGGTCTCGAGTAAGCTTAGGGATGGACCATTAGAAAAGTGATGGGGGGGGGGGGGGGGGTGGGAACTTTGGGAGAGGCAAGAAATTTTTTTTTGTCCACCTCACTCGATGGCTGGAATATTTTTTTTTTAGTAGTTTATTTTTTAATTGTCCTTGGGCAGATTTTTTTTTTTGCGATAATGCGTGGGAATATTTTTTTTTTCTTAATAATTTACTGGGGAAATTTTTTTTTTTTTGCTTTTGCCCCACCCCCCCCCCCCCCATCACTTTTCTAATGGTCCATCCCTTACATCTGCTTTTTGCCTGATGCGAACGACGCGAAACATGATGCGAAGGACGCGAAAGGCAGTGAGTTTGGTGAGTAAACCAAGTTCTTTCTCACTTTTACGATGAATTTCTTTAAAGTTACTTTCCCAATATGCCACAGCTTTCGAAGTATGTGTCAATCTGGGGGAACGAAAAGCTTTAAAAGATGCTTTCAAGTTTTAAATCTATATAAGCTTAAGCTTACTCGGCTGCAACGGAATGACGATGCTGCAATGCTGAGAGTGATCACTCCGGTGCTTCGAAAGAAAGAAATCAAGCTTCATGAGCCCCATTTGGAAAAAGAAAGCCCTTCAAAGGAACAAATGAGCCCCGTTTGGGGATGATCGAGCCCCGTTTGGGGATTACAAAGCCCGTTGAGGAATTAAATAAGGGCCATGTGGGAAATGTATTTCATGTATTTCAGAGATATAGAAACTCAGCCGCCGCTGAAATGAAAACATCTTTCGTCGACCAAACATCTACGAAAGCTGTGGCCTGTTTATATGGAGAAAGTCATACTAGACCCATACTAGAAATACAATTAGTCCCCAGTTTGAAAACCATGTAAGCATCGATCAAATGAAACCTTTCCATGCAATAATCAACATTAATGTAAGAGATTTTATATTTTGTGGGCTTGCTGTGAACATTGTGTAAGTAACACCAGCAGGTATTTCTCCTTCATCCTCACTCCACTGATCTTCAGTCTCAAGAACTTCATCACAATTACTATTGGTTTCAATATTACCACCACTGTTAACATTAAGTGTATTTTGTGACTGTGCATTTGATTTTCAACAGTAGTCAACAGTACTATCATCTAATATACAGTTGTATGGTGGCCCATCGTTATCATAGTAAAATATGCAAGTTATTGCGAAGATAACAATAAAAAATGGGAAGAAATAAAAAATAAGAAAAAAGGTAGAAAAAATAATAAATCAGATAATATTAAAAAAAAAAACTTTGAAAATAAATATCTACAATTAAAAAAAAGGTAAAAAAAAAATAAAAAATATTATTAAGCAAAAAAAAAATAAATAAATAAAAAATACTTTGGGAAAATATCATCAAAAACGAAATTCGGAAAAACATTGAAAAACAATGTCGAAAAACAACATTGAAAATAAACATTGAAAAACAACATTGAAAATCAACATTGAAAAACAACACTGAAAAACAACATTGAAAAACAACATTGAAAATTAACATTGAAAAACAACATTGAAAATCAACATTGAAAAACAACATTGAAAAAAAAAATTGAAAAAAAAAAAACCACCTCTTTTTTCCACGTGGCCCATCGTTATCATAGACCTGGATGCTTTGCATACATTACATTCATTAGAAGCTCCTGATTCACCAGGGTTGTTCAATTGGTGCTTAATATCTGCAATATATGATTATCGAAGTGTAAGGGAGAAAGTGGAAAAGAAGCGGGACTGAGTCTCTGTATACTACGCGAGCGACTCATTTCGTGACACTTAGAAATTTTTTACGTCAAAGAAAACTCCCGTACGGCCAACTTCGATTTGCTATTCGTACGGGAGTCCAAAAACTTAAAAAGGTAGGGTAGGTAAAGTCGCACACGAGCCACGATGGCCCACACGGCCGGAGCTTAACCCGGTTTCTGTAGCATGAAGCAACTAGGAATATTGCTACTCCCCCCTGGATGGGATGCTAGTCCATCGCAGGGTTACCCCCAGCATTTTGTCGCCGGTACCCATTTATACACCTGGGTGGAGAGAGACAGTGTGGAGTAAAGTTTCTTGTCTAAGGAAACAACACGACGGCAGAGACCAGGCACCGAACCACCGACCTTCAGGTTGAAAGTCCGACGCGCTAACCACTAGACCACCGTGCCCCCAAAAAAAACTTACGACAATTTTCGATGTTATTCTTCACTTTTGTTGATCCACAATGAAGATCACCTTTTGCCGTACGTAAATGATCCTTTTCGGTTCTTTTTATTATTACAGTATATTTATGTTTCATTACAAGACTCCATATGAATATAACAATAACAAGTTAGCGGGAGTACATGGCGGTGTCACGAGATTCCTTCGCGTAGCTGAATAAACATCGCTCACATGAAGCGCTTCGTGAATCTAAACAAACGTACAATATTATGGATCGGCAAAAGTGAAGAATAACATCGAAAAGACTCCCGTACGAATAGGAAATCGAACTTGGCCGTACGGGAGTATTCTAAGTGTCACGAAATGAGTCGCTCACGTAGTATACAGAGACTCGGCAAATTGGTCTGAGCCAAATCAGCATCTCTTACCAGAAGCGCTTCGTAACGCTAAACGAACATTTAATATTGTGGATCAATAAAAGTGAAGAATAACATCGAAACTTGACGAAAGTTTTGGACTCCTGTACGAATAGCAAATCGAAGTTGGCCGTACGGGAGTATCCTAAAATTGACGAACGTTTTGCGACTGTGCTGCAGATTATCTGTTGGATGCCAAATCAAATGCTATTACAAAGCAACAGACGTTTATCATAGCTCCACGATGAGTATAGATGAGATGTCCGCTCATAACTGCCATTTCTACGACTTTAAGGTCTGTTTCGTTGCCTGCTTGTTTTCATTTCTCGTCGATAGATGAGAAGTCCGCTGATAAATAACATCACGGGCTATGAGAACGATGGGCCATGTACTCGGTTTACTGCACGGGCAGCACTCGCTTATGGACAGTAAATCGTTCCGCTTCTTTTCCACTTTCGCCCTTACACTTCGATAATCATATATTGCAGATATTAAGCACCAATTGAACAACCCTGGTGAATCAGGAGCTTCTAATGAATGTAATGTATGCAAAGCATCCAGGTCTATGATAACGATGGGCCACGTGGAAAAAACAGTGGTTTTTTTTCCGACTTTTTTTTTTCAATGTTGATTTTCAATGTTGTTTTTCAAAGTTGATTTTCAATGTTGTTTTTCAATGTTGCTTTTCAATGTTGTTTTTCAATGTTGATTTTCAATGTTGATTTTGAATGTTGTTTTTCAATGTTAATTTTCAATGTTGTTTTTCAATGTTGATTTTGAATGTTGTTTTTCAATGTTGTTTTTCAATGTTGATTTTCAATGTTGTTTTTCAATGTTAATTTTCAATGTTGTTTTTCAGTGTTGTTTTTCAATGTTTATTTTCAATGTTGTTTTTCGACATTGATTTTCAATGTTTTTCCGAATTTCGTTTTTGATGATATTTTCCCAAAATATTTTTTATTTTTTTATTTTTTGCTTAATAATATTTTTTATTTGTTTTTTTTTACCTTTTTTTTTAATTGGAGATATTTATTTTCAAAGTTTTTTTTTAATATTATTAATTTATTATTTTTTCTACCTTTTTTCTTATTTTTTATTTCTTCCCATTTTTTATTGTTATCTTCGCAATAACTTGCATATTTTAGTATGATAACGATGGGCCACCATACAGTTGTCACTATATTTTACTCCCCAGTCTTGATTAATTGTTATTCCTTCTTGTCTATACAGACTGCTGTTGCTGATAAGCCAGTTGGCTGCCTGGACAACTTTATGCGGTCTTATGTTGAAACAGTGCTGTGCTTTTGTATTGCAATCTTATCTTTAAATTCACCTTAATTGTCCCTGTTTCAGTGGGTAACCTTAAGTAAGATATTGACAGTATCAGATACTTCTGCTGGTACATTTACAATAATGCGTGGGAATGTTTTTTTTTCTCTCAAGAATTTACTGGGATTCTTTTCTTTTGCGCCATCCCTATCAGTTTTCTAATGGTGCATCTCTTAAATTTATATTATTAATTTTGTTGCAATTCATTGCTTTTTTATAGCATCAGTGATTCAACTGTAAATATAACGTGAAAATAAGTTTAAGATTTTTAAAACAAGTATCTTGCATAAGATGTACATCAAGTTCAGATGTAAGTAATTCTATGACAGTTAATATTGTATAACTCATTCTGTTCCAGTTCTGTTACACTTCATGGATAATCAGTGAAACTAAACACTTTAGTTTGTCTTAATAAAGCATTAATTTTGAATTATTCAACCGTGTCTGCTGGTCCTTTACGTGTTTTCTGCTACATGTGATGTACGGTATTTTCTCAATTAAACGCCCCTGGTGTTTATTTCAAACTTGGCCTCGTGGACCCAGCGTTTCTTTGAATCAGCAGTTATTTCTCGGCCGCCATTTTTGAAGGGTTAATTCAAAATGCTATAATAACTGCTGCATACACTAAATACAATTACAACACCACACAATAGATAGCCTACATCACAGACGAACTATAAACCACTGGACTTAACCGGCGATGCAAGCTACACCAGAGATGGTTACACAAATTCACATCATATCAACCTTGCACTAGACACATGTTCGCATTGCGGACCTATTTTTTTAATTGGGTCACGCACCCCTTCCCTCTCAACGAATTTTGCGTGACATGTAAGTCTTGTTTTGTTTACATAATATCAGATATCATTTATTACGACCGAATTTACAACTGAATTTAAACACGTTTTATAAGCATTTCTCCCAAACTAGCGACAACACAAACAAAAATTAAATCACAAATTGATATCCACAAATTCTCATCGAAAAATGTAATTTCTTTTCCGGTGAAGTCCAAATACAAGATCGTGATTACGGGCACGCCGAAATCACGAGGTCGCGTGTCAACCAATCAGACCAGTGAAAGTCGTCCCGCAGGATACGGGAAACTTTAAAAAAACAAGAGGCTATACTTAGCCTATACTCATGCGCATGAGACTCTAAGACGCGTTGATTGAAGTTACCAATTTTTTTGTGCTCGCTTTTAATATTTAATTTATTGATTCCCGATCAAATCCACACTCGTCTATTACTTTCCAAGTCGTGAATTATTTCTGTTTCATTTGAAAAGAATACTTGAAAAAATAGGCAGACGAGGACATGCTGTAAAAAGAAAATTGATAATCAATATAAGACTTAGTTTTCCTGTGTTACTAAATCGCATGCAACCGGTGTAAAATGGGTTATTCCAGAAAAAATCCCCCCCCCCCCCGACGGATGCAATATTTTTTTACCCCTCCCCTGCCCGTATTTCCCGGCCAGGCCGACCAACCCTTTTAACCCAGATGCCCCCCTGCCCGGATTGCCATTAGCTTTTTGTAGGCCCTAAATAAACAGGAAATCACATTCAGGAGACCCGGGATTTTTTTTGTAAAGTTTTCAAATCTTTGGTGAGGCCAGGCCGACCAACCCTTTTAACCCAGATGCCCCCTCCTGCCCGGATTGCCATTAGCTTTTTGTAGGCCCTAAATAAACAGGAAATCACATTCAGGAGACCCGGGATTTTTTCTAAAGTTTTCAAATCTTTGGTGAGAATTGCTATGAATAGCAAAGCGCACAAATGACGTCAGTACTCATGTTTGTCTGAGTTTATAATTTATTCTTGTTTATTCTTGCATTTCTGACAATAGAAATTCGTTATTAGGAATCCCCTGAGAGTCGCGTTTGGTTTGTTTGTCTGAGTTTTAGTTCTATAAATAGTAATTGTGCGCAACGCTATTGGTCAAACATTTTGTAAATAAACGTTGCGTGACGCATTCACTAAAATCTTTCCGTGATTTAAGACCAAATCGAAATGCCGAAATGTTTCCATAACTTAAAGCTGGTTCTTTAAAAAATGCTTTGATTTTGCCATCTACAATAAGTTTTTGCCAGGCTTCACAGTTTCTTCAAAGTGTTCAAAGTGTCCCAAATACACAATTTTGCTTTATGCAAATTTTTATGTCAAATGTAATTTGATAGCAAGCAGTTTTAATATGACCACTGAATAAAAAAATATATTTTCTATGAAAGGTCGAAACTTTTGAATGAAACTCATATTTCCTTGAATGAAAATGTCTTTCCTTTGATTAAAAGAGTCAAACACCTTTCAGAATTCAGTGATTTTCTGCTTCTGGAAGTCTTGGCGATTTATTGTGTCCTAATTACTGCGCGGAACCGACTAGCATCTGTGAAAATATAATAAACATCACAAAATAATTCAATTCAGCAACCTATTTTTATTATGCTTTCTAAAATTTCCGACCTTTTCTGTGTAATGGAATGCCAATCTTATCCGGAAAAATGATTCGCGTAATGCTTTCGCTAATAAAATAAAACAGATCTGAATGGTCAAAGGTACAGAAATGAAATGCTGGCGGCGTTTGAATCATGAGTTCGGATAGCTCATGGTCTGCAAACAAACACTTCGATTCACAGCTCGATTTTTCACTAAAACCTTTTTCCAAACCACGAAAACACCTAAAATAATCTTTGAAAACAATGCTTGGCCACATTTGGTGAAAGCTGTGCTTGGTAAAGCAGTAAAAAGAACGAGAAAGCTCTGTTTACCTTTCCCACGGATCCAAAGCGGGCACGTACAAACAGAACTGTGTTGGGGTCTGTGTTGACAATCGAGTCGTCTAATCCGAAGCTATCAGAACTGTCTCATCGTACAGCAATCGGGTGAACTCGCACAACTTCGCGCTTCGAAAGGTCGGACTTACTTACACAGGTGACAACATAGTGGTTACTAGTAACCTAGTAACCACAAAAAGCAATAAAGTCAGTAAAAATCGACATTAATATGACACGCATTCCACAGTCCATAATCCACAGAAATCAAGTCCCGAAATCCAAATTTTTAATTAAATCTGATGGGCTGAAGTACGACGCTGTTTTGCCGTGTGTTTCTATTGTTCTTTCTTGAAAAAAGTCTTGAAATTACTCACCACATGCAGCGAGGACTGCTCCGATCCAGACATTGTAAAGAATCGGCAGTAAAAAAGGGAATAAATTGACAATGTGCTTATCAGTGCGAGAGATCGATGTTTGGCATTTTTGCCTCGGAAGAACTCTGATTAAAAATAGCTCTTAGTTTTTTCAGAATCGCGACAAACTCGGCCTCAAGTTGTATGCTGTGTATAAAAGCAACGTTTACCTCGGTGGGAGAAATACAGGACTGACTTATACACCAATAAGACCAAATGACAGAAAATGTTTGTCATGCGCATGCGTATCAAGCATTTGTCTTATATTTCAATGTACCATAAGAAAAGAAGCAATTTATATTTTGATAATTTAAACAAGATATGCCGCTACGCGCATGAGTAACAAGGCAATTTGTGACTACAAAAAGGGACCTTACCGAAACCTTGACTGCGCATGAGCAACAAGATCAATATATTACATTGCGCAACATTATACAGATTATATTTTATATTTTATCTGCAAGCTAATATTTAGACACGAATGCAGCACGCAAACTTCAAGAATTATTACATTCTGGTCAATAAAAGCATCATTTTATAAAGCAAACGATGTGCTGATGTGTGTGATGTTATATTTTGTTCAGGCAATATCGAATTCAATCTGGATAAATAAACATCTGGCTCTTTTTACCTTTGTTGAATTTAGGTGACCGGAGGCTTTCAAAGGTGTACATATTAAAATGTTACATACCCGTGTGTTTGAACGCAGGCTACCTCTTGACTAGCCTGCATGGCTGGCGGTATTTTTGCGCGTGATGCTGCCGTGCCCAGCAGCAGCCTGTGCAGAAATTTTCTAAGTGTCGAGAACATAGCGATCTTATAGTATGCCCAAGCTTGGATATTTCGTCAACCGGAAAAGCAAAATAATTTTTGGAGTCGCTTGACATTTCTAAACGAACATCGAATACTCTCAAAAGGTTTGAAAGAGCCGTTCAGTGAAAATTTTGTGAAAATTTCTGACTGCCGCAGCGTTCTTCCATGGCAAGCACAAACATTGTGAAGATTAAACTCTTTCCAAAACCTGTAGGCAAAATGGCCATGACGTCTCTTCCATAAAGTATTTTTTTACGGCTATTTCCTGCTCTTTCTTATAAAGAACGATTTCTTCTCGTCGAATATTGAGAGATGCCAAAGCTTTGAACAAAGCTTCGTCTACCATTTTAATTTTGATTTTCGCGTGGCAACTCTAGTCTCCCTTGGGAGATCGCATAAGCATATGATTGACGTGTTTACGTTTTAGAACCAATCAAAACGGCCCGTACGCCGGCGTACGGACTACTCAAAAAGCCCACGAAACCGAGCACTCGAAACTCGCGGGCAGTCGCGGCTTCGCCGCTCGCGAATTATCGCGCGCCAACAAACGAACCGCCAGCTACACAGGCTACCTCTTGACAGGCATTTCTTTCGTCTTCTGTTCGTTCGAGAAGATCAACGAAAGCAGTTTTTGACCCTACCCCGATGGAAAATATTTTGTCACAGGGTGGCACGTGACCAGCCGCAACCAGGGTCTCTCCCGATGATGACGTAGCTGAAGAGAGAGGCCCTGGGAACGAGGTTGATGCGTTGCTATGTGACGTCACACTGGTACGATGAGTCGGTCACGGCAAATACAATAGTCACACCTTGTTTATTTGAAACACAAGTATTCTTCGGGAACTGCGCTAACCATGTATCGAAAATGCAAGCGCTTTTTAAAAATACCAATTTTGATGTTATTTGTCACTGGCGTCTTTATATTGGTTCTCTATTTCACATTGATGCCGGAGAGAAAAAGCTTTAGCATTCCGACAAGTGATATGGGTAAAGGAGTTCCTGATGTGTTGAAAATACAGTTTACGAGATATTTGGGTGAGTAAAGTTGGTTTTTTTTAATATTCAGTTTGTAAAGTTAAGATCGCTGGTACATTGCACGCGGCAGTACATTTCCACACGGGAAAACACGAGTCATTAAGAGGATAATCGGGTAACCAATGTTCGAGACTCGAGCCTCTTCTTGAGAAACGCGGAAACGATACTTTCGGCTATCCGTTCGAGCCGTTCAAGCCTTTCGTTTGCCCTTTTTCAGCCGTAATTTGGCGAGCGAAACTTAGATTTTTGGAAGCACATGGTCTGCATTCAGGTTTCAAATTACCCTTTTCGCTCACAAGAAGCGCTTCGTGAATCTAAACAAACGTACAATATTATGGATCGGCAAAAGTGAAGAATAACAACGAAAATTGACTCCCATACGAATAGGAAATCGAAGTTGGCCGTACGGGAATATTCTTTGACGCGAAAAATTTCTAAGTGTCACGAAATGAGTCGCTCGCGTCATCGCTTTTAATACCAGAAGCGCTTCGTAACACTAAACGAATATTTAATATTAATTGTGGATCAATAAAAGTGAAGAGTAACATCGAAAATTGACTAAAGGTTTGGACTCCCGTACGAATAGCAAATCGAAGTTGGCCGTACGGGAGTATTCTTTGACGCGAAAAATTTCTTCGTGTCACGAAATGAGTCGTTCGCGTCTGAGCCAAATTAAATACCAGAAGCGCTTCGTAACACTAAGGCCCTGTTCAAACGTCGAACTTCACATGTGCCGAATCTAATGCAAATGAGGAAGAACAATAGATTTTGCTCATTCGCATTAGATTTGGCACATCTGAAGTTCGACGTTTGAACCGGGCCTAAACGAACATTTAATATTGTGGATCAATAAAAGTGAAGAATAACATCGAAAATTGACCAAAGGTTTGGACTCCCGTACGAATAGAAAATCGAAGTCCGCGTACGGGTGCCGTACGAATAGCCACTGCGTTTGACATATGCATATTTGGTGCACTTTTTACAACTACGTACAACAAACTTGAAACGGTTTCATCGTCCTTACAATGTAATATTGTACTCGGTAAAGGTAAACAATTAGCGTGCAATTTTCTTATATATTACGTTCACAGCCAGCCGTTCGAAATTTTTCTTCAGCCATCCAGACGCGAGCCGTTCGAAATAATTCTTTAGCCGTTCAGCTGTTCACAGCCAGCCGTTCGAAATCATTATTTTGCCGCTCAGGCGTTCACTGTGGCGTTCCGTTGCGGACAAAATGTCCAAATCGTAAAATGGGTAGCTTCTCGATATATCAGCAATGAAATGAAATACAACAATACCTCGTTCTTTTTATCAATTGTTACGTTAATTTTTTCTTTTGTGTTGTGTTTTCTTTTTTGTTGTTGATGTATCGAGAAAGGGCCGTAAAATGAGAAGTCCAGAATCGAAAAGATAATCCAAAACCAGAAAATGAATCGAGATGTACAAATTATAAAATATAAAGTCGAAAAAAAATCGAAGTCGAAACGGTATATACTTCATATACTTCATGGTGACAAGCCACAAGTGCACTGAGATAGTATATATTCTATGTAATCAATAACTAATTGCTGCGATAGTATATACTTCATGTGGGAACATTATATAGTGTCCTCATACAACACTGTACACCGCTATACAGCATTTTATACTCCTATACAACACTACACACACCTATACATCACTGTACACCCCTATACATCAATGTACACCCCTATATAGTACTGTACACCCCTATATGGTACTGTACACCCCTATGCAGTATTGTACACCCCTATGCAGCATTGTACACCCCTATGCAGCATTGTACACCCCTATATAACACTGTACACCCCTATACAGCACTGTACACCCCTATACAGCACTGTACAACCCCTATACAAGCAGTTTGTTTTCTGGCTATAAGAGCAACCCCAAGAGAAAGGATGATGCAGGGAATGCTAAATAAAAGAAATTAAGAAATTATTGAAATACAGCTAAATTTTCTCTATTACTGTTTCTGTCCAGTTCAAAGATTCAAAGAACCTCGGATTTGCATCCTCGCTTTAGAAAAGTCTGAGTAAAAAAATACTTGTTTTAATTTCGCACATGGACGCTCAGCTGCATGATCAAAAATTTTAAAATGCTATATCTCCAAAGCAATGTTGCTGATATGAAGGACTCTCTAGTTTAACTCACGTCATTCTCTTGCTTAAGACAGGTAGCATTACGAAGCACTTTGCACTTTGATAAATTAGTTTTTAAATTGCATTGCAGCGTGGGATTTAAGTATATTTCAGTTAAGTTGATAAACAAAGCCGAATTCTAGAAGGATTTTTGTCATTCTGTCTTTTGCCGTTGTGTCTCCTTCCTTCTTCCTCTCCCCAGTCCCCACTCGTTTTTTCTTCGCTGCCAACATTTTTCGCTCGCCTCCACTATCTGAGAGCCTGGAACAGGCTAAGCATGAGGCAAACGTATAGCTAAACGTCTGTCTGGTTTTTAGCCGTTACAGTAAAATCGCTCAGATTTCTACTTCATTTACAAAGAAAGACGGAAGGTAAACTAGCAATACAAAACTACAGCGAGGCGGCGACGATTCTTTTGCAAGAAAACAGAGAAGCGTGGTTTCGTGACAAACCGTTTGTTTGGGTTTCTTGCGGTTTCGAGTCGCTTCTGATCGGTTGCTGCACAATGGGAGGTATATTTCAGTTCAGTCGATAAACAAAGCCGAATTCTAGAAGGATTTTTGTCATTGTGTCTATGGTCTAGCGAATAACCCTCAAATTTAGTCGTCCGGATCCGTATCACGTATCACGTTCAATCACAACTAGCCGAGAAATAGCAGCATAAACAGCAACTTTGTTATTTATAAATCGTTTTCGTTTTCGCAAGCAGTTTGTTTTCTGGCTATGAGAGCAACCCCGAGAGAAAGGATGTTGCAGGGATTGCCAAATAAAAGAAATTCTTGAAATACAGCTAAATTTTCTCTGTTACTGTTTCTGTTCAGTTCAAAGATTCAAAGGACCTCGGATCTGCATCCTCGCTTTAGAAAGTCTTTTAACTGAGTGAAATACTTGTTTTAGTTTCGCACATGGACGCTCAGCTGCGCGGCCAAAAATTTTAAAATGCTATATCCGGCCAAAGCAATGTTGCTGATATGAAGGACTCTCTAATTTAACTCACGTCATTGTCTTGCTTAAGACAGGTAGCATTACGGACCATTACGAAGCACTTCGCATTTTGATAAATTAGTTTTTAATTGCATTGAAGCGTGGGATTTAACTATATTTCAGTTAAGTCAATAAACAAAGCCGAATTCTAGAAGGATTTTTTTCATTGTGTCTACCAGATACCACGCAGCTCTTTACAACCTCTAATTTCATTGGACCTGTATATCATGCAGCTCTATTGTTTTTAGCTCTAGGGTCTATTGTTAGCCATTGTTGTGTTGTTTGTTCTATTGTTTTTTCAGCAAATCAGAGAAGACCTTGTAAGAGCTGCGTACTGCCCCGTGTCTACGGTCTAGCGAATAACGAATAGCGAATAACCCAATAATAATCCGGATACGGATCACGTATCGCGTTCAATCACAACTATTGCTTATCATAAACAGCAACTTTGTTATTTATAAATCGTTTTCGTTTTCGCAAGCAGTTTGTTTTCTGGCTATGAGAGCAACCCCGAGAGAAAGCATGTTGCAGGGAATGCTAAATAAAAGAAATTAAGAAATTCTTGAAATACAGCTAAATTTTCTCTATTACTGTTTCTGTTCAGTTCAAAGATTCAAAGGACCTCGGATTTGCATCCTCGCTTTAGAAAAGTCTTTTTACTGAGTAAAAAATACTTGTTTTAATTTCGCACATGGACGCTCAGCTGCATGATCAAAAATTTTAAAATGTTATATCTCCAAAGCAATGTTGCTGATATGAAGGACTCTCTAGTTTAACTCACGTCATTCTCTTGCTTAAGACAGGTAGCATTACGGAGCACTTTGCACTTTGATAAATTAGTTTTTAAATTGCATTGCAGCGTGGGATTTAAGTATATTTCAGTTAAGTTGATAAACAAAGCCGAATTCTACAAGGATTTTTGTCATTGTGTCCTTTGTCATTGTGTCTCCTTCCTTCTTCCTCTCCCCAGTCCCCATTCGTTTTTTCTTCGCTGCCGACATTTTTCGCTCGCCTCCACTATCTGAGAGCCTGGAACAGGCTAAGCATGAGGCAAACGTATAGCTAAACATCTGTCTGGTTTTTAGCCGTTACAGTAAAATCGCTCAGATTTCTACTTCATTCACAAAGAAAGAAGTAAGGTAAACTAGCAATACAAAACTACAGCGAGGCGGCGACGATTCTTTTGCAAGAAAACAGAGAAGCGTGGTTTCGTGACAAACCGTTTGTTTGGGTTTCTTGCGGTTTCGAGTCGCTTCTGATCGGTTGCTGCACAATGGGAAGTATATTTCAGTTCAGTTGATAAACAAAGCCGAATTCTAGAAGGATTTTTGTCATTGTGTCTATGGTCTAGCGAATAATCGATCACGTGTATGAGCCTTTGTACCTGGTAATCTACGGTCATTATGAAAAGCCTGGTGGCGGCTTTGATTTCAGTCACAGAGGAGTTCGGGGCTGAATGGGCAAACAATGCAATTATCGCTGAATTTTTAATAAGAATGATTTTAAAATGACCGTGATATTTATATTAAGATCACACGTAATCTTTATATAACGATTACTGATATGGGTAGTAATTGTTTAGGATTCTTAGTGCAACAAATGGTGACTTTAATATTTTTGTGCAATACTGTTTTACGAAATCTGGTCTTTCGCCATTCTATTTGGAATCTTCTGAACAAAATAAACAACCAACAGTTTAACAAGTGAGCCGTTATTTGAATGCACCAGCGCCCTCGTGTAAATTGCCAGGCAAAGCGACTGGTTCGCAGATGCAAGCTGCTTACTTCTACTCGTTCTCTACCTCTGAAAAAAAAAATTGTCAGCCGTTTTATCTACCGTACCTGACAACATTAGTATAGCATTTTTCAGTAGATGTTTTCCCTCAGAACTATAAAATCCCAAAACTTTCGACAGGAGCCGGGAAGCAATGGTTACTTCGTCGAAGACGTGGCACATG
>JAJGOT010000352.1:897500-914963 GCA_022457155.1 Cladopsammia gracilis
TTAGAACATTAATAGATAAATATGTTTACTATCACGGAGAAAACGTTTATGCTTGTTTTGTCGATTTCAAGAAAGCGTTCGACTCAGTTTGGCATGAAGGTCTCTTATATAAATTACTTAAAATTAATTTGGACATTTCTACGATCTCATTAAAAGCTTATACTCAAATTCTAACTGTTCTCTGAAAATTGATAACAGTAAAACGCGACCCTTTCAATACTCGAGAGGTATACGACAAGGGTGCATTTCAAGTCCGTTACTTTTTAACCTATATCTAAACAATTTACCTTATTCGTTTGAAAACACTTTTTCTGATCCATTCATTTTACCGAATGGTACACAAATCAATTCTCTCTTATATGCTGATGATTTAATTATTTTGTCGAGATCCAAAACAGGATTGCGAAATTGTTTACAAGTATTGTCTTCATATTGCAATTCTTGAATGTTAAGCATTAATTTAAAGAAAACAAAGGTTATGATATTCCAAAAACGCGCAAGAAAGTCTAATAATTGTAACTTTTACATAAATAATGAAACTATTGAAACTGCTCAGAATTATACTTATTTAGGAACCCGAATATCATCAACAGGAAATTTCACATTAGCAATTGATCACTTGAAAGAAAAGGCCATGCATGCTCTTTACAGTATCAGAAGACACACAGATTTTAGTAGATTAAAGCCAAATCTTGCATCGAACATCTTTGACACAATGATTTCTCCAATCCTCACTTATAATAGCGAAGCTTGGGGGCTACATACCAAACAAGACTTTAAGACTTGGGATAGATCCCCAATAGAAAAAGTTCAATTACAATTTTGCAAACGCTATTTAGAAATAAATAACAAGACCTCAAATTTAGCGTGTGGGGCGGACCCAGGCGGTGTGCGTCACGAGATTTGACCAATAGCAAGCCGTTGTTTAAACAATAGTCCTCGCGGCAAACAAGAAGCTATTTCAGCGCGTGGAGTTGAAAAAATTGTTCCTTTTCAAGGATTTCAGCGATGTTAATTGAAAATGTTTTCAGGCAGAATTAAAGAGAAATATCCCTTCTTCGTCATGGCTACAATTAAATCTTACATTCGAGCACAATGACTGCCTTAGCTGACCTCAAAGTAAACCTACTCGGCTCAATTGCCACATTATCGTAAACTGAACTTTCACACCTTTTCTTAGACTTCTCATTCCTTTACACGTTTGTTTTTCGTAAATAATTTGGGACATACAGTTAATTTAGCCTTTCTTCTTTGAGAATTTCGGGGTCTACCCGGGTCTACCCCTTTTAGTTTTCTTGGTTGAAGCCGTTCAAAATTGATAAGTTCACCAACTCGCCTAAGTCTCCTGGTGAGTAACAATAATTTTCTGCGCCCACCACAGGGCGCCCACACAAACTGTGTGACCGTTGTTCGTATTTTTAAATTTAGAGGGAATGTATGGGAATATCGAAAAGGTTCATTTATCGTAATATACTGCGATGAATATTTACATACAAGATCAAAATAAACGTATTTTTACCTGAAATGTTGTGTGGTGTTATTCTTGTAGCTGAAAACGGCGAATTTTCGCGATTTGAAGGGTTTTGCATCGGACGTTTACCTGAGCGTATAGTAGAGAGACAAGGGAGGAAAGCTGGATTTTGGACCTCACCAGCGCCGAGCCGATTTTCACCAAGAAATTCCCATCGCACGGCTTCCAAAGCCCGCACCAGGCAAGCTGAAACCCAGAGGTTTCTTCTCGTACCATTACATTTAAAATCCGTCCAAAACTCGAAGCGCTAGACCCCAAATAATATCAAGAAATCCAGCATTCGAAGCTCGAAAACACCGCGGCTGGTAAAATGTGTGCGGCCTTCAACAGTCACGCCGTTTGCTCCTTTCTGATTGGATGATAACAAACAATGCCCTTTGATAAATTCGTCTCGCGGGAGGGGAAGCAGGGGCGAATTAGCAGCGAAGAACTTTCTACTAATCAGCCTGGGGTGAAGCGAATGGCGTCTTGCTGGGCTCATTCCATCACGCGCCATTCGCTTCACCCCGGGATAGTAAGTGTAAAGTTCGTTGCTGATTATTTGCTCCTGCTTCCCATCCCGCAGGACGAATTTAGGAAAGGGCATTGTTTGTTATCATCCAATCAGAAAGGAGCAAACGGCGTGACTGTTGGAGGCCGCACACATTTTACCAGCCGCGGTGTTTTCGAGCTTCGAATGCTGGATTTCTTGATATTATTTGGGGTCTAGCGCTTCGAGTTTTGGTCACACAGTTCGCCGTTGACTGTACGACGTACAGTCAACGGCGAACTCAGAATCCTTCAAAATCGCTCAAAATATCACTTTTACGGCAAAAGGACGACAACACACAACAAATAAGGTAATTTAACGTTTATTTAGCTTTGATCAGTACATACATTTGGCGATACGTCGCTATAATATGAAATTTAGTTAAATCCCATACATTTCCTATAAAATTGCAAACGGTTATTATGTTACACAAACAGATTGTATGGGCTCCCTGTGTTGACCCGTGCATAAATTTGATCTTTCCGGTTGTCTTGTTTATTAACGGATTGTATGTTTCGATTCAAATCAGAATAGTGTGTCAGAGAAAAAGAAAAACCGGCCTTTACGAAGTAGTTTTGCGTTTGTAAACTTGTATATTTGATTACTTTACCAAAGAAAAGGCGCTAGATTTAAATTCAGGCTAAATAACGCAAACGTAGGAGATGCTCACTCCGTCGAGACGAAGGGAAAATGAGCCGCTACACAAATTAACCCATGGGGCATTGCAAGTCGTGACGCACACCGCCTGGGGCGGACCTAGGACGATTCCCTCTCATTCTAACCATAAATCAGAAAATTCTTAATTATATTCTATATCTTAAAAGCAAAAATGACGACTCTATAATGAAACAAATTTTCTTAATATCGTTAGATCTCCATTCAATTAAAAAAACTAATTTTTACTCTAATTTATTAAACATGGTTGAATATTATGATCTACAAAATTTTAATCTTAACACACTGGATGGAAATAAGATCAAACATTATATTAATCTTATGAAACAAAGGTATATTTCCTACTGGAAAAATGCTTTACAGAACTCAAAGAAATTAGAATTTTATAATATTTTTAAGGATCGATACATAATCTCCCATTATCTAGATCATACAAGGAAATCAAATGAAAGGAAAACTCTAATCAAATTTAGGACAGGTAATCCAAAACTCATGATAGAGCTTGGACGATATAATCAAATCCATAGAGAAAATAAATTATGCCCTTTATGCGAATCAAATAATATTGAAAACGAAATTCATTTTCTCTTTCAATGGCCAAGATATTCAACTTTAAGAGAGAAATACTTTAATCAAATGTACCAACACTTGCCGAATATTCAGAATACATCCTCAACAGAGAGTATCAAAGAATTGATGAACTCTTCCGATTATTTTGTTAATTTACTTTCAATGAAAATGATATCTGCGTGTTTTGTATTACGTGATAGCTTAATATTGTCAAATCAAAATGATGTTATGTAATTATTTAATATTCCTTTACTGTCTTTTGTTGTTGTTAAAAAGTAAGCTTTTGCAATACTGTATAGTCGTGCAAATAAAGATATTGTTTACTTATGCAACAGTTTACACCCCTATACAGCACTGTGCACCTAATACAACACTGTTCACCCGTATACAAGAATACAGCACTGTTCACCACTATACAGCCCTGTGCACCCCTATACAGCACTGCACACCCCTATACAGCCATGTACATCCCTATACAGCACTGTACACCTGTATACAACACACGTACACCCCTATACAGCCCTGTATTCCTCTATACAGCACTGTACAACCGTACATAATACTGTACAGTGCTATACAGCACTGTGCACCCCTATACAGCACTTTACACCCCTATATAACACTGTACACCCCTATATAACACTACATCCCTATACAGCAGTACACCCCTATACAGCACTGTACAACCGTACATAACACTGTACACGCCTATATAGCACTGTACACCCCTATACAGCACTTTGCACCCCTATATAAGACTGTACACCCCTATACAGCACTGTACAACCCTATTCACCATTTTGCACCTTTATATAACACTGTACTGCCCTATACAGCACTGTACACCCCATGTAACACTGTACACCCCTATACAGCACTGTATGATGAACAAAACGAAGGATCTGATGAGAAAATTCGCGGAGCTAAGTCATCGCACATGGTGATCACGCAACCGAGTACTGACTTCAACCGGTATTTGGTTGACAAATTCAACATTCAAACGACTAAATCAAAGCAAGCATCGTTCGAATCCATAGATTTCAGTCTTTTCAAGCCAATCGAGATCTGATCGGCTCGATGACCGGAGTGCCCTACCTTGTCTCTCTTTTATGGAGGAAGAAACAGTTGAACTAAAACTCGCTGGAATCGCTTCGAATCGACCCCAAAACCACTCAAGACACAAGTTAACACACAAAGAAGTTCAGGTGAGCCAGTTTTATTCAAATATCGTTCGTAATTTTACGCTCAAATTCTAAGTGAATTTCCCCATACAAATCCTTGTAATTTCGCTATTACGCAACAGTTACCACGACGTTCGTGTTAGCATCACTTGAGCTGGGGCTACCTGTGCAATAACAGTGTCCGTCTCGACTGGACGGATTATGATCCAGGGAAAGATGTCCGAAGACTGGTGTGTCAATGGATTTCCCGTCCTCTTAGATATTGTGAATACAATTGAACCACTGCCTATCATCGAAGACAAATCAATCTTCACATCCTCGCTACCACAATTTTTTAGGAACTTTGTGCAGTTTGTCCCGGATAACGATACCCCTTCTTATGAGAAATCTTATGGGAAATCTTCCAACGCTGGAATTTCTTCAAAGATATCGACGGAAACATCCCCGGCGTAACTAATCGATAAATCGATAGCCCAGTAAAATCGATATTAATCGATTCTAATCAATCGATTTTTATCGGAAAGATAAAAATCGATACCATTTTCAGTTGTGACTATCGATTTTATCGATTCTGATCGATTTTCATTGATTATTATCGATTTCTGTTAATTAATTTCGATGATGAGTCCTTATTCCCGTGTCTTAGAACATTGAATACCAAGGCTTCTGATCTAAGTTCTTAAGTCTGTTATGAACGTCCTTGCTGTAACGGCGGGGATACCAACATCTGAGAGCTACAGGTACGTTTAATAACACCACCACTAACTCTCCATCTGCCTCTGGGATATGATCGTTAAATGGTTCTCCTGTTACCGTGCTGTACACGAGGTGTAAACAAAGTATAAAAATTACATTTCCTTATGAAACATTCAGCTGATGCTGATTCTTTAAACACAAAAATAGGGGCGGTACGCAGCTCTTACAAGGTCTTCTCTGATTGGCTGAGAAAACAATAGAACAAACAACACAACAATGGCTAACAATAGACCCTAGACCTAAAAACAATAGAGCTGCGTGGTATACAGGTCCAATGAAATTAGAGGTTCTAAAGAGCTGCGTGGCTACTGCAAAAATATGTTAAAGTGCGCTACCTGGACCACCTACCATTTTATCCATCCGCTATGGGCCATAGAAATGGAACGAGCTCTCCTTGAATGTGACCTAGCTGCCCTCTGCTATTGCAAATTTTCAATGTTTGTCCTCTTGATCCGAATTTCCGGCCTCTACATCAAACAAACATTCATGGTATCCTTTCACTACACAACGAATTTTCATTTTCGCTGTCTCTACACGGCCGTGCACTACCGATCGAGACATGCTGATAGTGCTATTGGGGCCCACGCTCTTCTCGTTAATAATCGATAAAAATCGATACTGTTTGGATAGTGGAAAACTTGTGACTATCGATTTTTATCGATTACCGATATTAATCGATAGCAATCGACTGATCTGATCGACTAATATCGATTTATTGATCAGCTTTCCGATGATCGATTTTGATCGATTAGTTACGCCGGGAAACATCTCACACTGAGCTCCTCTCACCCACACTCACACCAGGCCGTCTCAAACAAATTTCCACTTTGCGAGATACCTTGGGCCAGTTGGAGGTCGAATTTACTCAGTATAAATTGATTAGTGTTGCTGATATTCAACAATTAAAGGATAAATTGGTCCAACAAGACAATCCATTAAAAGTACAAAACAAAAAAATCGAAGACCTCTTCATTGATCTGTCATCTCAAGCTGAATCATTAAATGACTTGTTACAACAACATTCAGCACAAATGAAGAAACTGCAAGACGAAAATCGTTTACTTCACAAGAAAAACGCAAAACTGTTAGAAACAAATGCGGCCTCACAGGCAAAACATCGTCAGCTACGGTAGTAAAATCTAAAATCAGAGAATTTCAGTATAATTTACTGTTGGCGTTCCTTTTCTTTCTGCTTTCTTTTCCTGTTAGCATTCGCTCGAGCGTTCCGAATTTTTCTATCATTTTCATCGTCCGAAGCGATGTCTTGGGATTCATACTCCTGAACAACGTCCCAACCAACGTCACTAGAATCTGCAAGCTTGATCAGTTTCTGCCTCTTGTGCAACAGCGATTTGGCCTGCTCGGTTATTTGTGCCACTTTCTTGTGATCTTTTGAGGCGTTGCGTACTCCGATTCTACCGACCAACTCCTCAAGTTCAGCGTTAAATACGAATTGCTTCTGATTTCCCTTGAACTTGAAGTTTTCCGCCTGCAGATTAATCTTTTGCTTGGCCGCTAACTCCTTTCCTTTTTGGTCCAAACGGTTCTCAAGGTAGGTCTTAAATAAGGAAAATACGTCGTTAATTTCCTCAGAGGTCGAAGGGGTCGAGTTCTTGCCAAATAATCGTACAGCAGACCACTTCTAACTTTGATAGACAAATACGTTCATAATCACAATGAAAAAAGTTATGCTTGTTTTGTAGATTTTAGAAAAGCTTTTGATTCAGTTTGGCACCATGGGCTCTTAAATAAGTTACTGCAAATTAATGTAGGAGGCTGCTTTTACAATTTAATTAAAAGCCTTTATTCCAAGTCTTCTTGTTCAATAAAAATTGGTCAAAGCCAAACACGACCCTTTCAATACGCGCGAGGTGTACGACAAGGTTGTATTTTAAGTCCACTACTTTTCAACCTTTAACGATTGTCTTTACATTAACATTGTCTGGTCCCTTTGGTTTTTTGTTTTCCTTTTGTCTGATCCTTTTGTTCTACCAACGGCACAAAATTAAACTCTCTTTTATATGCGGACGATTTAATCATTTTATCACGTTCTTAAACAGGTCTACAAAATTGTCTTAATCCCCTTACTCCTCTATAAAGCACTGTACAAATCAGTTTATAATTACGCAAATTAAGAGTTTTACACGGAGAGCCTTCGTCTACCAAAAGAAAGACAGAGAACATGATATAAAACATAGGAAAATGGCAGAGAACCCTTACTTAACAAGTGATTCGTGTATTTAAAAAGTTAAATGCAGAAACAAACTGAACAAACACACGGTGGCTACCTGAACAGAGTGGCCAAAAGTAAGGCAATAATTTTATTAATTTATGTCAAATTTTAAGCATTTTAGTTCGCTTTTTGTTGAGGCTAATCCCACCCTGGATCCAGAGGTCCGTTCTCTGAATATCATGAGTGAAATTAACCGCATAAACGGTTAGAACAAACTCGCGAGACGGACCTCTGGTCACTCGAATATACAACCTCATTTCCATGCGAGGATCTAGTTCAGAATCTGAACTAGGTCGCTGATTGGTTACTCCTACTTGTTTCCAGACTTTACCGGGAGTTAATGATGCAACAGCAACTTCGATTGGCTGGACCAAAACATTTCGCCACGGGCGCGTGAAAAACCGGTTGCCCAAAGTCAAGCCACACAAACAACAATGGCGGACGTAGATAGAGATTGCGGCTTTTTGCGATCTTTAAGAAACGCTGTGGATTACTCTTTAGTATCCAAATTTTCAAAATATCAGAGAACTAAAGCCAGTTCAGAAAGAAGCGCTGTTGAAATGTATTCAGCGCAAGGATGTCTTGAAAAGAGGTGTTGACAGGCCAGACACGACTTATTAATTCGAGTTATCGTGGAGTGTGACCTTTAGAGTTTTGTTTGAACGAGGAAAATTTTTATCTCTATTTAATTTTTATCTCTAGCACGGAGCTTTGGAGTTGCAGGTATTTTCGCTGAACTATTTCGCTGACCACTGGTAGATGACAGGAAGAGAAATAGGTGTACTGGAAAGTCTCTGTTGGTTAAATTGCGTGCGGATATCAAGGATTCTTTGTTTGTTGAATCTCTCGCCTTTGAAAACGATTGTATCCAGAAAGTTTACTTCTTTGTCTGAGATTAGCGTTTGTTTGCAAGGACAATAAAATCTTCTATCTCCTTTTTCTCAACACTCTACAGTGAAAAAATGTCATCGATGTATCTTTTCTACTGGAGTGGATTTGAATATTTCTGTCCCGAACGCATAGCGGCGCCACGTACGTGCGTTTTAAACTGTCAGATTTAATGTAAACAAACAGTCACGCGTTGGTCCTCAAGGTTTAAAACCGGTTTGGTGAGATATCCGATCCACAAATCGCATGGAAATGAGGTTGTGTACTCGAGTGCCCAGAGGTTTTTATTTTTTCTCGGCGCGTTGCGCCTCGTTGTCGCGGCTTCGCCGCTCAAACTCGCCGTGTTCACTAAAAAATAAAAACCTCTGGCACCCAGGGTAGGCTAATCCTCAACAATAGCACAGTTTGTTTCTTAAGTCCGTTCCAATCCGTTTGTAATTTATGCTCCCGGCATGCTAGGCGCGCGCTTCTCGGTGTCGTTGTGAATAGAGAAACAAAACCATGTGTTTTATAACGCGCTAGTCCCGGGAGGGGTACTCCCTATAATGGGCTATACGGGGATGCTCCGCCCGAAAGGGGTACCTTTTTTAGGCTGGCGGTATATGAAAGGGTAGGGATTTCACGAGTTGAAGTATATGAAAGGGTAGGGATTTCACGAAGTATAGGAAAGGGTAGGGAAAACACCGGTTGAAGTATAAAAAAAGGTGGGGAAAACTGCCATTTAAGTATTATAAAAAGCGCCTTTCAAAATCAAAGCGCGTTTGTCCCCTGGACACTTTTCGCTCACAATTTTTTTTTAAATTAGCAATAATAAACATTGTAATTATTAGAATAAGAGTAAATCGACGTTTCGATGCATCCAGCATCACTATCAAGAATGTATTCTGAATCATCTACATACGCATACACATACCGACGCGAACACTGGAATTAATGCTAATTTTTCTCGACTCTTTTTAAAAAACAACTTTTGACGGTTAAACTTTATTCGTGATAATGATGCTGGATGCATCGAAACGTCGATTCACTCTTATTCTAACATTTATTTTGAAATGCTTGAACAAGCAACAGATTATTCTATCAAATAAACATTGTAACAATGAAAACTGTAACAATGAAAGCTGTAACAATGATACAAACGGAAAGAAACTTCGCTAAAAGTCATACACTGGTACGAGACCTGAATCAAGCAAAGACCTTTCCACTCTTTCTACAGACTAAATTCTACAAAGCTGAATAATACACGAAATTGACAAAAAAATTGTCCTAAGATGACGATAATAAGGGCCGCGGGTGACAGTCGCGTGGGTTAAGAATATCATTGCTACCCATCAGGTGACCTAACTGGATGTTTGAGTCCACTTCGACAGAGAAGACAACTTTCAAAATTATTGACCCACACCCTCGCCCCTCCCCGCGCAACGGCCCTGACCAAGAGTTGTCGTGTCGTGTCATTGGTTATAACTGGTCGTGAATGGCGCGCGTACACCCATGCATAATTCAATGGCGATTGAGTTATGATTTTCTGTTTGGCGGCTGAAGATGAACCATGTTTGGTATTTTGGTATGTTTGGCCGCGATGTTGTTAGTCAGAAGCAATCACATTTCGTACTTCCTCGTAAATTGTTTTTCCCTCTTTATTCTTAACAAACCAGCTTAAACTGTATACAATATACAGGACTTGGCACCCATGACCCTACATGATTTATTTGATTCTTTGTCATTTTATTCTGGCAGCCGAGAAAACGACAAAGAAACAATCCAATCAACAGGCCTATTTCGAGACATTAAAGTTCTTTATTGCCTCCGAGGCTTAGGAGAATAAAAGAAAAGAAATTTCATTGAGGTTAAAGAATGAATAGTCGATTTCTTTTGTTTTATCCCCATCAACCTCGGAGTCAGGTTCGAATTTTAATATATCGAAGTTGTCCGAACATCATCTGTATCGGTTAAACCGGCCCGTTGTTTCCTGAATGAGAAACAAAAATTAATTTTCTCATATTAACAGAAAGAAGGGCTTCTGTCTGCCCGAAAAGAGAGATAATGGAATCCTCAATAATTAACAAACTGGGGAGCTATCCACAAGAAAAACGTAAGTTTTAAGTAAAATATATGCAACTGACTACACCCCAAAGCAGGTTAGCTTAGCATTTTTAATTATTAAAATACCCATATATATTATATAGACGTCTTGCTAAGGGTGTGACTATAACTATAGTGACTACAGTGATTAGAGCTCATACTATTGGCATATCTTCTTGTCAATTCGTCCGTCCCATCATCCATTCACTAGCCAGTTCGTCCCCTCATTCGATAAATATATGTTATTGACCAAGCGCGAGGGCCGTACTGGGAGAATATCGGCCCTAGGTCTTGACAGTATGGACCGAGCGCAGCGAGGTCCGTACAAAAAAGACCGAGGGTCGATATTCTCCTAGTACGGTCCCGAGCAAGCTTGGTTAATAAGATATTTATTACACGACTCCTGCCGGCGGGAGGATCAATCGGGACAACGCCCGGTCCAATACTTAGAAAATATTGGACCGGCAATCGAGCATTCTGATTGGCTGATTTTGGTTATTGGCCTACGCGCACACACACATACACACACACACGCACAAAAAAAAGCCAGAAAATTGCACGCGCCCACTCACAGACACACTACTGGAATAGAGCTGCCCGTGTCTCCATAACGTTAACGATTTTATTATTTGATTTTGCAATATAGCGGTATTAGCGGAGAGTAATGAGTTTGTCTTTTAGACTCGGAAGAAAAGCGTTCATATTTCAGGTTGTAATTGCATCATCACCCCAGCGTGTGTTCTTATATTTCATGTGCTTTAGGATTTTCTAGTGATACGTTTGAAAAAGTATTTATTCTTGTCTTGTTTGGTTTTAATTTTAGGATATTTAGCCATTGGAATCTCATCAATCACTCGTCCTTCTGGACAAAGCTATCTCGTGAGAACTATTCAACTTTTGATCAACAACCTGAGAAATAAGGACAGGAAGGAAGTGTTCATGATAATATTCTTAGCAGACTTTGATGAAAAACTGAAAAATGCTTCATTGACAAAACTTTTCAATCTCTTTAAGACATCTGTCAGTCAAGGTTTATTTCATGTCATTGTTGCCCCCCGAGAGTACTATCCTCCGCTTTCAGATTTAAAAACGAAATTCGGCGACTCCCAACCGAGGATATTCTGGCGTTCAAAGCTGGTGGTAGATTTTTCGTTTCTAATGTGCTATTGCAAAGATCTGTCGCAGTATTACCTTCACTTAGAAGACGACTTAATCCCGGCGCCTAGTTTTTATGCAAAGCTCAAAGACTTCATCACTTCGCAGAAAACGCCCTGGCCTATTCTAGACGCGGCCTATATGGGACACATAGCAAAGGTTTATCATTCCAACGACCTTGAAAATATCGCCACTTACTTTTTCCTCATGTACGATGAAATGCCTGTGGATTGGTTGATACAATACTGGCGAGAGGTCAAATACGGAAGAAATTTTGTATTACCTCCGGCTTCTTTTTTTCAGCATATTGGACATAATTCCTCCTTTATAGAAAACAAAGATTCTTATAAGTCTAAGGAGGATTTTTTTGACGAGTACGATATTAAGTACAATGGCCTAAATCCGTCAGCGATAGTTAGCAGCTCGATGAGTTCGGGTGATGAATCAAAACCAGAAAATGCTTATAACAAGGGCAGTGGATACTTCTGGGCCAAGGGAGTAACGAAAGATGATTTCATTATTATCAAGTTTAGTTCCGTAACCACTATACAAGAAGTGTTTGTGGAAACAGGTTCCCATCTCGCACCCAAAGATCGACTTATATCTGGCGTTTTGCAGGCAAGCTTTCAAAACAAGAGCATGAAAATGGAAGCAAATGATGCTCCAAATTGCAAAGATTTTGAGACCATCGGAGACTTTAAAGTTGGCAGGGTAAACGTATCTTTGATCGGGAGTAGAAAAGTATTTTGTTTAAGGGTTCTAGTTACTAAGAATCAAACTGAATGGCTTTTTGTCAGGGAGATAGATGTTTGGTAGCCGTAATTAGGTGGTAAACATTACACTTTCCGTTTTGTTGTGGCACAAAAACAGGCATTAGTCATATTAGTCTCGTTTGCCTGTCTATAACCGCTGAAATCTACCGTAAATCCTCTACTAAGGAGACTCGACTCAGTCTTTTTTGTTGTGGGGTGTATGTTATGAGATCAAAATTTCGCAGGGAAGACAGGCTTCGATTGCTTTCATACTTCACCAAGTTTATGAAATGTGATCTTTCAAAGTTTCCAAGCGACAGCTTAATGCCCCTTGTTTTAAAGTGGATATAACCCCAAAAAACGTTTTTTGCTTAAAAAAATCTCACTATTTTTCTGAACAAAATGCCGCAAAAAATTTCGATTTTGCTTAAAACCCCGATTTTTATGGCCCGCCAAAGTTAAAAAAATTGCCATAATTTGTTCCATTACCGAGTACGAGGTCTGGGTCAAGTGACGTCACGGAAGGAGATGGATTTTTATCATCTCAAGGATTTCAAGTGACTTGTTGCTGCGAAAGTAGCTCTGCGAAAATGCCAACGACTTGCGTTGCCTACGGCTGCAAAAATATTTCGAACCCAAAGGCAGGTATTGGACTTCATAAAATACCTTACTTTAATGATGACCGTGTTGAAGCCAAAAAGCGATGCAAGAAATGGGTTTTGTGAACGTAGTGTCTAGATACCCGGCAACCGGGAAGTGTTTTCAAAATACTAGTCCATACTAGATACCCGGCAGTCTGAAATTGTTATCGAATTTCCACGAAATATCTCGTTTAATTCTTCTGAGAATAGTCGATCTGTGTTTAGAAATCTTGAGCGATTTCAAACATTATCTTGGCTTCGAAATTAAAGAAATTGTCGAGCTTGGGCACACTATAAAATCTCGATGGTTGTGACGCTTAGAAAAAATTCGTGCTGACTCACCGAGTCAACTCTCACGGGAATATCCCACAAAAATTATCACTGAAACCTCTCGAGAGTGTTCGATCTTTGTTCAGAAATGCCAAGCGATTCTAAATTATGTTTTCATTTTGTAATGGACGAATTCTCCGAGCTATAGACTCTGGAGACACGGGCACGGTTTTCAAAATACAAGATACCCGGCAGTCTGAAATTTGAAATTCTCGTTTAACTCTCCTGAGAATAGTCGATCTTTGTTATGAAATCTCAAGCGATTACAAACATATTATCTTAGCTTTGAAGTTGAAGAAATTGGGTGTTTCTTGGTGTTGCGGAAGCCATTGTTGGTTAGCTTTTGTGTTGTGGTGTAGGTATTGTTCAGTGTCTTTTGAATCTTTTGTTTTACGTCATTTGGTGATCACACCATCCGCAACACCAAGAAACTACCAAGAAATTGTAGAGCTTGGGCCTACTATGAAATCTCGATGGTTTCGACACACGTTCCTCTGCAGTTTATACGCTACCGAGTAAAGATGTGAGCCGGCCCATGATTCCCCAGGGCGGATTTCCGCCACTGCACACTGTTCTATGTACAATTCAAGTGTACAATTCAATGTTCAGAAGTCACTTGGTATTTCTACACAGAGATCGAGTACTCTCAGCAGGTTCGAATGAAAATTTTCATGGAAAAACGGTAAGAATTTCAGACTGCCGGGTATCTACTATTTTGAAAACGGTGCCCGTCAGTGGACCTCTGCGAGTCAGCACGAATTTTTAAGTGTCGAAACCATCGAGATTTTATGGCAGGTCCAAGCTCGACAATTTCTTCAACTTGGAAGCCAAGACAATGCTTGAAATCGCTTGAGATTTCACAACAAAGATCGACTATTCTCAAGAGAATAAAATGAGGTATTAAGTGAAAATTCGATGAGAATTTCACTGCCGGGTATCTAGTATTTTGAAAACCGTGCCCGTGTCTCGAGATTCTATAGTATTCCCAAGCTCGGAGAATTCGTCCATTACAAAACGAAAACATCATTTAGAATCGCTTGGCATTTCTGAACAAAGATCGAATACTCTCGAAAGGTTTCAGTGATAGTTTTTGTGGAGATATTCCCGTCGGCAAGTCAGCACGAATTTTTTCTAAGTGTCACAACCATCGAGATTTTATAGGGTGCCCAAGCTCGACAATTTCTTTAACTTCGAAACCGAGATAATATTTGAAATCGCTCGATATTTCTAAACAAAGATTGACTATTCTCAGAAGATAAAAATTTCAGACTGCCAGGCATGTTGACTGAGATAACACCAGACGAAAAATAGTAAATAGTAATAGTTTTGGGGGTTATATCCACTTTAAACAACGGCGTTTTTCTCAAAATCTAGTCAAACATTTTCAAATTTTGTAGTACTCACGTATCATTAGCTGCAGACGAAGTGGTTCCAAAGGGAAAAAGCTTATAACCTTTTTTTGGGCAAGAGTTACTTGCAATTTTTTTCGATTTTATCGTAAACTGAGAAAACGGTAAAACTGACCAGTTATTTTAGATCTTTAGATTTTATTCTATACTTAAGGACGTCTAGGATAATTAGTTTATTTTAGTATAATATAATTAGCCCGCACCCATGCTAAGTTCAAGGAGATGGTCACCATGGAACTTGTGGAGTAATTTAATTAACGAACACGCAACACCTGTTAGTTTATTTTATTTTATTTTACATTGTATTTAATATATCCGCTTATAATATATAAATAAATAAATAAATAAATAAATAAATAAATAAATGGAAAATAATAAATTAAACTAGAAATACGTCTCGCAGAACGTCGCGAAGCTCGAGGGAGGGAGAGATGGTGGTTTTGTTGCTAGGCAACTGCAGGACACCAACCCGACAAAGGCAAAACCTACTACCGAAATATGTACAAGACCTTTTCAACCTTCAAGAGGAAGGAGAAAAACGATATAATCTAAGGAACTCCGACTTTATTATGCCACGCTTTACAGTCAAACCGGATGTTCTTTTGATGGCAACTTTGCAAACTTCCGCCGCAACATTGGTATTTTGATTGACAGTTCGCTTCCAGCAAGTTGGAAGTTGTGCGAGCAAGTTGCAACTTTCGCGAGCAAGTTCCTATTTCAATCTTGCTGTCAGTTGCCGGATTTCTGAATTGAAAGTACTTGGTTTGGCTACCTTGCAGTATTCCACAAACTCTATGATGTCAGGAGTAGAAACTGTTCGTTCCTCTCAGCCAGGTTTACCGGGACAATACGTCTCGTGTTGTAAAAATCTGTTTACAATATTGGATACAGTTTGCCTTGATAATCCAACAATGCGTGCGATTTGTTCTTGTTTTACACCAGACGACCATTATTCTCTCTCTTTTCTCAACCGAGGTGGTATTAATGCGATGTACGTGAGCTATAACTGAAGAAGGACGTGTTTTCACAAAATTCGCAATTTGCAACTGACAACAAGTTTGAAATAGCAACTTGCTCGCGAAAGTTGCAACTTGCTCGCGTAACTTCCAACTTGCTCGAAGCAAACTGTCAATCAAAATACCAATGTTGCGGCGGAAGTTTGCAAAGTTGCCATCAAAAGAACATCCGGTTTGACTGTAACACTATAAGGTACGGAAAACATTCGCAGCTCTTAACAACCTCTAATTTAACTGGACCTGGATATCACGCAACTCTATTGTTTTCAGGGCTACGGTCCATTGTTGTGTTGTTTGTTCTATTGTTTTCTCAGCAAATCAGAGAAGATCTTGTAAGAGCTGCGTACTGCGCCAATTAAAAAACATTCGCTGGCATATTTATGACCTTTTTTGTGGTCCAAGTTGATAAAGGAGGAACGTGATATGAATAGTCTGAAAGCTTTTAAAGGTTGGATAAGGAAAAGAGACTTAGTTTTAATTGAATGAATGAATTGAATGACTCAGTTTTAATTGAAGATGGGGGTTGTAAGAGCTGCTATATTTGTAACAGTTAGTGATTTTACTTCAACTGTGAAACAGAAACTATTAGTTAGTGTGTAACACTATCTATCACTATCTATTACACTAGCGCTAGACCTTGATGGACAGTTAATCCGTGAAACACAATCTACCAATTAGTGTGTGATAGTCCAAATTAAACAAAAGAAAACAATGGAATTGTTGTCTAATAGTGCGAACTATCCTACTAACTATTTCACGGGTTAACTGTAATCGCTCTAATATTTAAGGATAATAGAAACTGATACGAAGTACTACGGCGTAAAATCCTACTATCTATTTCACAGTTGAAGTAAAATCACTCTAATTTTAATTTTAATGTTTATCGTAGTTTTTAATTAGATGTAATATGTAATTAGGGTACATTTTGTAACTAGAGTTTTTATTCAGAACATATGCAGTTGTAACTTTTCTTAATATCTTTCTTATCATACTATTACTACTACTACTACTGCTACTGCTGCTGCTACTGCTACTGCTACTGCTACTGCTACTGCTACTACTACATTGTGTTGGTTGTGTACAGGGTTTGCAACCATGCTTACATTTCTTGAAAGGACGCCACCATTTTAAAACATTTACTTAATTAAACCATAAGATAAAATTATTGTATCCTATTGATTTCATTCCTCGCGAAGCGAGGTTTATCAATTTGTCGCTTTAGGGCGGTGAAATCTCGGGTTGCTATATCATGTAACCGTCTGTTATAAAGAGTCGTCATATTGGCCTGCCGAATTAGATTCTCATATGAATCCAATCTGTTGTTAAATACTGTACGCAAAGCTCTCTCCTGTAACCTTTCCACTTATACAAGAAAGTGCTTTATTGGACAAATTAGGCGTCACCGACCTTTCTAGAGTATTAATCCAGACAAAGTTAACCCAAGGGCCACCATCACAGCTGTGTTTTGATGCCCACTCGTACCATTCTTGTCACCAGAGCCACGATCCTTTTGACCAGCGCCACGTGATCTGTGACGCTGATTAGAAAAGCGCCAAAATTGAGTCAAAATAAATCAAAATCGAACGGATAAAACCATCTTAAATTGTAAAATTCAATACAAGACAATTGATAAATTTCCATATAAACGTTAATTTAAGCGGAAAGTTCAAAATTTGGGCAAATATGCTTGTCAAAATATGGTTGCCATGGAAAGG